>JAXQQM020058506.1:0-43189 GCA_034641835.2 Pinus albicaulis | reverse complement strand
ACTCGGGAAAACCACCATTTCACATGGAAATGAGGCATTAAACCTCAACAGCAGATTGCACGCGATATGGGATGCGGGCTGTTAGATCTGAAGGAGTCAGATCAATGGTGCGGGTGGAGCCTGATGGTGGGGTGCAACTTCAGAGGGATGGTAGTGGGGTACAGGTGGAAGATGAGGATTGGGCGGCAGTACTCTGAGTGGAAGGTGGGCCAACGGGGTGATGTAAGGGTTTCGTCGGGTAGCGGGGAGGGTTAGGAGCGGGGTCGAAAGCGAAGAGGTGATGGTGGCTGTTGGATTAGGGAGTTCAACGGTCGGGATATGTTTGGAGGGATGAGCGGGGGGGTTGTTAGGGAAAAATGAAGAAGGGGTTTTAAGAAAAGGGAGGAGGCATGGTCCTGTCGGGGGAAAATAGGACCGGGGGTTAGGATGAGAGGGGATTTGGGGATAGTGGATGGTCAGAGTCCCGGGTCACATGAGGGGAAAAGGTTGAGGCTTAAGCCGGAAAAAAGGGCTTAAGGCCTGATTTTGTAAAAGGGGCAGACTAAGGCTAAAAACAAGGTTTTTTTAGTGTTTTTAGGTGATCCGATAGGGTAAAAAGTTAATTAAAACCAAGTAAAAGGATTTTACATGGTTTTTAAAGCCCTTTTTAGGGAGAATGATGAAATGAAAGGGTTTTTCTGGAGGGAAAAGGGGAAATGGATGAGAGTATAAGTGAGGGGGTGAAATGAGGGAAACAACTTGAAATGAGCCCTTTTGAGACAACAGGGTGATATTTTAATGAGGCATGAAGATAGGAAGGCTTAGTGAAAAATAGTCATTTTTAGGATGATGAAGGCAATGAGGCCTCTAAAGAGAGCTGATGAGAAAATAATGCTATATTTAGGTGCTTGTATAACATCCACAGTCATCTAGTGAAATCTGTAGAATACAGGAGGATAACAGTTGCTCCAGCTAGAAAGGGCATCTCTCTTTAGGAGGTGTCAAGAACCTCAGAAATAAATCTCTGGAAGAAGTAGACCAGTGCCTTGATTTTGTAGAAATTATATAACTGATATGTTATATCTAAGATTCACCTGATCATACACTATTTGACTTCATGCACAATACAGAATCTATTCCACTATTGATCATTACTTGTGGAAATTAAATCAATTGCATGTACATATTAAAACCATAAAAATTCACACATATGAACACAGTAATTTATGGGAAATCTTAAAGCTGAAAACCCCCAACTATCTGTATATTATATGTCATAGATATCATGTAACAATCATCATACAAAACTTCTCACAAGCTCTCAGTACTATCTCCAATTGCTACACACTAATCAGGTCCAATCTAGAAAATCCCATGCATTCAATCTCTGCCACCTGCTAGCATGCCTCTACTGCATAATCACTGCTGAAGAATGGCTCTGAATGAACTCGAATTGGTCTAGCCTTGCTCACGCAATCCTCATTAGCATCTTCAACCACTATGTGTTGCAAATCATGCAACACTATAGTCACATCTGATAGTCAACTTTCTCTTTCACCTACCTCTTCACTGGTCTCCACTAAAATTGTCCATGCACTGTAGTTAACTGATGTATTCTTCAGTTTATTAATGAGTTAATAATTAGTGAATTAATTCACACCATTCTCACTAGTGTATTAATCAGTTAGACTAGATACAACTAGCTCAATTGTGTCTAACTGAGTTAAACTGAACACAACTGCATTAACTACCTCAATAACTCCACCAAAATCTGTCACATGAGTTCTAAATGAAGTCTCCATGAAATAGCTCCACTTAACCCTCAGGAATAGCATAATTCCTTCTATCAGCTCCTGTGCCACATCTATGCACTTAACTGAAGTGCTCCAAGAGAATAAGATAATGCTTATAGTCCAAATATTATTAAGAGCTAATAATATTCGACATATCTATTTTTAGACTAGCAATCTAAAAATAGATTCTGCCCAATATGTCTAAAAATAGAAGTCCATCTATTTTTTCCAACTTGACCAACCATCCACAAATAGCATCCCGCAACTCATAGAATATGATCGACATGTCTAAAACTAGACATAATCTAAAAAAATAGACTTGCACCAAAAATAGCTGCGGGCCCACTTAGTGAAGGAGACTCCTTTCCACTAAGCTCCTCATCTTGTTGCAATCTCAACACTCCCTCTCAACAAGATAAGGATTATCTGCAACCCCTATCCTGCCTCTGTGGTATTCGAATTTTCTCCTGGTGAGCGCCTTCGTCAAGATATCAACATCCCGATCCTCCGTAGGAATGTATGAAAGTAACATGACCTTCCGCTGCACACAATCTCTGATATGATGATACCGGATGTCAATGTGTTTAGATCTATCATGAAATACTGGATTAACCGAGAGTTTGATGCAACTATGATTATCACAATAAATCACAGTAGGCTCTAAGTGTGAACCGAACAACTCGACCAGGATCTTCCTCATCCATATAGCCTCGCATGCAGCCAAACTCGCTGCCATATACTCGGCCTCTGCTGAACTGAGTGCCACGGATCTCTGCTTCCTGCTGTACCAAGAAACTGCTGTCGACCCGATACTGAAAATCCCTCTAGATGTGCTCTTTCTATCCGTTGGGCTCCCTGCCCAATCTGCATCCGTGAAGCCACACAGCTTCACCTCATCCGACTGTCTGTACCATAATCCATATCCCGATGTGCCTCTGAGATATCTCAATACATGCTTGCCTGCCTTCCAGTAGAGCTTGGTGGGCTTAACCATAGCTTGTGAAAGCTGGTTAACAGCATAGCATATGTCGGGTCGTGTATTGACCAGATACATAAGCGACCCCACCAACTGTCGATAAACAGTGGCATCCACTACCTCCGCCAAAGTAGCATCCTCCTTCCTCCATCCACCAGGAAGAGGAGTATCAACAGGCTTGCAGCCATGCATGTTGAACTTCTCCAGTATCTCCCGGGCATACTTGCCTTGAGAAACAAACAATCCATCATTGCGCTGCCAAATTTCCAATCCCAGGAAATAATGAAGGAGGCCCAAGTCCTTCATCTCAAACTCTTTTGCAAGATCCTCCTTGCATGAGAGTATCAACAGCTCATCACCTGTCAAAATCAAATCATCTACATAAAGTACAATGATCGGCAACTTACCCTCCACCACAATCTGGTATAGGTTAGGATCCGCCTCACTCTTGGAGAATCCAAGTCCGGTGAAATAACTGTCTATCCGTGTGTACCAAGCACGAGGTGCTTGTTTCAACCCATACAACGCTCTCTTGAGCCTGCACACATGCGACTCGCTGCTGAAGATCTCGAAACCTTCGGGTTGCTCTATGTACACCTCCTCCTCAATGACTCCGTTGAGGAACGCAGTCTTCACATCCATCTGATGAATGTGCCACCCCATCTGCGCTGAGAGAGCTAGGATCGTCCGTATGGAAGAATACCTTGCGACAGGTGCAAAGGTTTCCTCATAATCGATCCCCTCAATCTGTGAGAAGCCTCGGGCAAAAAATATTGCCTTGTACTTCTCCACACTCTCGTCAGCTGCTTGCTTCACTTTGTAGATCCATCTCGAACCTACCACTAATTTCCCTTCCGGCCTTGGGACAATCTCCCATGCACTGTTTCTGACAATCGAATCATACTCTTCCACCATGGCATCTACCCATGCGGGATCCTCCACAGCTTCCTCGAAAGAGGATGGCTCCGTCATGATACACTTGCTCATAAGAGCCATGTATCTAGTATACCGGTCAGGTGACTGTCTCTGTCTGCGCTGTGATGTAGGTGCTCCTACAATCCTCTCTGCATCTTGAGCCAGTCGCTCAGCTTCTGTAGTGCGCTTCCGCCCTCTGATGGTTGGCGCTGCATGAGTGGTCTCTTCCACTCCATGAAACTCCTCTTGTGGCTGATCCACATCCTGAGGCTCATCCTTAGGAACTAATAGCTCCTCATCTGCATGCAAGTGTGGCTCCCTCTCAAGCGAACACTTCATGGCTTTCTCCTCATGAAATTTGATATCCCGTCACACAACAGTCTTGCAACTGTCTGGAAAATACACACGATAGTTATGGGGTGTATCGTTGTTTCTTTGGAAAATTACCCTAGAGGTTCGTTGGGTTACAACCTCCACAAAGAAGGGGCATGCTACTTAAGAAGGACTCACACAACCATGCATGTTCATAAAAACTAAATAGAGTAGATCGAGGAAGTTACCCGTAGGTCCTACGGTTGAAGCAGATCCCGCGGGGTCCAAACCCCCAGCAACCGTCCTTCCTTCTTAACCTGAAAGACAAGAAGAAACAAGCACGAAGAACTGGTTGTACAGCATATATCTACTCTAAATGTTAGTGAAATCAACATGAAACATTAAATAAATCATAATGAATGCTTAAATAACAATTTTCTCATACATATAAGCATACACTAACACGTATATTTCGGGAACAGCATGGTACTTCTGTATTATAAATAGCATGTACAAAAGTAACGAGTGGAGAGATCACCTGATCCTTCCACGGCCTTCAAGCAGACCGTCGTCCGGATCCGTCCAGCCCTTGCCTCGCTAAGACTCCTTCCAAACTGGTGCATACGAGATGACATATAGAAAGATGAGCATCTCAAGGAAACAAGGGTTTCCTATAATGAACTGGGAAAGTGCAGGAGGCACGGGGAATCAGACTTGGATAGGGAATACCAACAGAGTATAATATCAATAAATTCTCTCTCTCCCTTAGGCCATACACATGAGGGGTTTTTATACTCCCTCCAAGTAGTTTCAACAGTTGGAAACAATTGGCCACGTGCTGGGGTGGTTGAACTACCTGAGTAACCATCAACCCAGCCCGAAAATAGGGAATAATTATATATATTTTTAATCATTTTAATGGCATACGCGGAAAAGTCTAGCTGGACTCGCGTATACACGCGGAAAAGCACGGGCATAGTCGCGTATGGGGATTTTTACACTGTTTTTAAGTGAATTTGTCCAAGTCTGTAGGAATGGGTGCCCAAAGCCATATAAGCAATCATGAATCATGTGAAGGTGAGAAATGATGCTATAACAATCGTTGCACCACAAATATCCCAACCTCTACAAATAGCTCCGCTCTTCCCCGGTATCCTTCATGACATGAATGTAAACAGTGAGCCAAAAATCTTTCAAATGAGAAATATCGTGCTTCTACCGTAAACCTCTTCTAGTGTACTCATGCCAAGTACTCAGAGGACAAGGGTTTTGCACATAAACCGTGCGCATTGCATGCCTCAGCCCACAAGTGTATGGGAAGGCCCCGATCATGCAACACGCTCTCGTGTAGCACCCATGATCATTCTATTATTTTTCTCGCCGACCCCATTCTCGTTGTGGGTTATGAGGCGCAATGAGCTCCCTTCGAATTCCTTCGCACCGCAAAAGTACTTGAATTAGCCAGAGATGAATTCACCACCATTGTTGCTCCTAAGAGCCTTCACCTGCTTCCCCAAATCTTTCTCCACCAGTGCCTTAAACTCACAGAACTTAGAGAATGTCTCGCTCTTCTTCTGCATGAAGAAGATCCAACACTTCCGAGAAAAGTCATCAACAAAGATCACATAATACTTGTGCTTTGCTGGCGAAGCTACTGAGAAAGGGCCACACACGTCTGTGTGAATTCTCTCAAGGATCGTCGTGGCGCGACTATCCTTCTCGTGAAAGGTGGCTTTCACAAATTTTCCCAAAGTACATCCCTTGAACTGATTTGACTGTGCAAGTGTACCCTTGGGAAGCCCGGTAGAAATTTGTTGCAAAATTTTCAAAGCACCATGGTGAAGATGGCCCAATCTCCTGTGCCATAGCTCGCCCTCAACTCGGTTCACCACTCTTTTTGCCTTGCCTGTCATTGCTGCGCAGCCATCTACCTGCAACTGATAAAGGTTCTTAACTCGAACCCCTATCCTCCGGGTTTCACCAGTTTCCTTACTGCGCAGGAAAGCCTTTCCCTCGCTAAAGACAACATCATATCCCTTGTCTTCCAACATGGCCACCGAGATCAGATTCTTCTTCAATCCTAGAACATGCATGACATCCTTCAATATGAAAGGTTTACCAGACTCCCTCTCAAAGGAAATGGTCCCGATACTAGTCGCACTGTATCTACCATCATTGCCCATCTCGATGTGCACTCCAAGATCCTTCTCATCCAGATCACTGAACAAATCTTTGTCTCTGGTCATATGAAAAGATGCACCACTGTCAAGAAACCACACTGAACCCATCACACTTGAGACCAAGCATGCGATCAACGAAAAATCCAACTCAAATTGCGAGGCTAAGGCCTCTCCAGCTACAAATCCAGCAGCCTGCTTATTTTTCTTCTTCTGTGGACAATTAGTGGCGTAATGTCCGTGTTGGTGACAGTGAAAGCACTTCACCTTGGACATGTCCTGCTTCTTGCCTTTCGCACCAGATTGAGAAGCATTCTTCTTGCTCTTCCCCTTCCTTTCTTTGGTAGCCAAAGCGCAATTTTCTTCATCTGAGTTCTTTGATGAAGATCCGTCCCTGGTACTTCGCCTTATCTCCTCTTGCACAAGATCCGACCAAAGTCGCTCCCATCCTGGCAATTTCTCCTGACCATTGACAGAGTCCTGATAGGAATGCCAACTCTTCGGAAGCCCAAGGAGAGCCAAGCTCACCAAGTCCTTGTCATCAACAGTAACCCCCACACTTCCCAGCTCATCCCTGCATTGGATGAACTTCGTGAGGTACTTGGGCATACTGTCACCTTTCTCCATTTTTATGTTCCTGAGTTTATCCTTGAGCGCCAACTTCCTCTGGTCGCTCTTGCTTTGAAATAAATCTGTCAAAGCTTTCCACATCAAGAATGGAGAAGATTTACCATGAAGGCTGGACACTATGTGATCCTTCACACCTTCCAACAGAATCCTTCGACACTTTGCTGTCTTCTTTTGCCATGCGTCAAGTACAGCAGCATCGCTAGAAGTAGGTTTTGGAATTTCTGCATCTATGAACTCCTTCAACCCATTGTCATCCAGCACTGCCTCCATCCTGTCCTTCCATGCAATATAATTCGAGCTGCCCTCAAGGGCATACTCCAATTGCAATCCGTTGAAAGACATCTCAACTTCGACACCAAGAAAACACTGCTGCAAATTCGAATTCCACCAGCACAAAACTCAACCGCTTTAATGCTTTGCAATTGCTCCAATGATAAATATAGTTTTGATACCATGTAGAAATTATATAACTGATATGTTATACATCCGAGATTCTCCTGATCACACACTATTTGACTTCATGCACAATACAAAATCTCTTCTACCATTGATCATTACTTGCGGAAATAAAATCAATTGCATGCACACATTAAAACCATAAAAATTCACACATATGAACACAGTAATTTATGGGAAAGCTTAAAGCTGAAAACCCCAAATATATGTATATTATATGTCATACAGATCATGTAACAATCATCATATAAAGCTCCTCACAAGCTCTCAGTACAATCTCCAATTGCTACACACTAATCAGGTCCGATCTAGCAAATCCCATGCACCGATCTCTGCCACCTGCTAGCCTGCCTCTACTGCGCAATCACTGCTGAAGAATGGCTCTGAATGAACTCGAATTGGTCCAGCCTTGCTCACGAAATCCTCATTGGCATCTCCAACCACTGTGTGTTGCAAATCATGCAACACTATAGTCACAACTGATAGTCACACTGCTCTTTCACCTACCTCTTCACTGGTCTCCACTGAAACTGTCCATGCACTGTAGTTAACTGATGTATTATTTAGCTGATTAATGAGTTAATAATTAGTGAATTAATTAATAATTAATTCACACCACTCTCACTAGTGTATCAATCAGTTAGACTAGATACAACTAGCTCAACTATGTTTAACTCAGTTAAACTGAACACAACTCCATTAACTACCTCAATAACTCCACCAAACTCTGTCACATGAGTTCTAACTGAAGTATCCATGCAATAGCTCCACTTAACCCTCAGGAATAGCGTAATTCCTTCTGTCAACTCCTGTGCCACATCTGTGCACTTAACTGAAGTGCTCTAAGAGAATAAGATAATATTTATAGTCCAAATATTATTAAGAGCTAATAATATTCGACATATCTATTTTTAGACTGGCAATCTAAAAATAGATTCCGCCCAATATGTCTAAAAATAGAAGTCCATATATTTTTCCAACTCGACCAACCATCCACAAATAGCATCCTGCAACTCATAGAATATGATCGACATGTCTAAAAATAGACATAGTCTAAAAATAGACTTGCGCCAAAAATAGCCTGCGGGCCCACTTAGTGAAGGCGACTCTTTTCACTAAGATCATCATCTTGTTGCAATCTCAACAGATTTTCACCCTGACAGACCTTCCTTTAACTTGATGATTCACTACTTTGAAGAAGTGATCTGCAGTATCTGAATCATAACATGAGTAATTCCCAACTCAACTTCTACCTACCCATCACACTAGTTCTAACATTTTTTCTTATTTTTGGAGTGCATTTGGATTGGCAACTCACTGACATTTTATTTTTTGAAAACATAAATATACTAACTATTGCTATCCTTATTTCTTCCAAGAGTTTATATTAAACTATTGAACTCTTTTATTCTCTACCTAAACTACTTGGCTACCAAGATTAAGCTGTTTGGCAGTCTTTATTCTCTAATCTAAAACAGGAAATTGAAAACATAACCAAGTCAGGATTAGACAATCTAATTTGTTATGGGTAGTGATTCTTTGTACAAATCTGCATATAGAATTGATTTTGCAGAACCTTTAACACAAAAATTTGAGGGCTGAAATTTGGAAATTGCTTTTTATCCCTCTCTTCTTTTTGGTTTATATTTGGAGCTTTGGACCCAATTTATAATCTAATCTAGTCTCCTGATAAGCCAAGTTTAGATAGTTTGAAAAATCTTCATTCACTAACCTATTAGCAGAAATTTAAAGCATGGTTGAAATCATGATTAGATTGTCTAATTAACCATGGTTTTGGCCTGTAAAACAAGATGCACGCAATCATTATATGGATAAAAAGTATATCTAGATAGATAAGGCTATGATTTTCCATTAATAATGCATCATTATCTATCTCTTTGGTTCTATTTTGAGCATGTGGAACCAACATCTTTACATTCCCTAATCTCTTCTTTTTGATAAGTTAAGTCTGAAATAATATTAACAATCAATGTCTCTACTAACTTATCAACATAAATTTAAATCATGTTAAGCCATGATTAGGCTAGATGACCGAACAGGGTATATTTTGAATCAGCAGTGGCATTTAAACTTGCACACTTTCAGAAGTACTGTTTTTTGGGTATGGGGTTGTACCTTTTCTTTTTCTATCCTCTTTTTCTTTGTTTTCAATTTTTTTGTACTTATCTTTTCTCTGATTTTTTCCTTTAAACAATGTTATATGCAAATGGATAAAGTTTTAAACTTAACATTACTAATGGAAATAATTTTTGAGCATCTTGCCATTGACAGGACCTCCAAAAAGTTTTGTTCCATCCATTTCCTGTAAGAAAAATGCATTGTTTCCTCCGGCAGAATGGATAATATAGGGACCTTTCCACAAATTTTTAAAACTACCATGTTTTCCTTTGTCTTCTCTCCTAGAATACCATTTGAGCACTTTGTCACCAATGTTGAAGTCATTTGCCTTTGTCCTTTTGTCGAACAGCTTCTTGACATTTTCTTTCACTAGTTGTATTCTGTTATAGACTTCCTCTCTTGTTTGCTACAACTGTATGGTCTGATTTATCCTTCTTATCATGTCATTCTCTTCAGACTGTACCTCCTGGATCAGCATCATGACTGACACTCCTAGACTTGTTGGAAAAATTGCATCTGCTCCATAAACTAGTTGATAGGGAGACATTCCAATGGATTTCTTTCATGTTAACCTGTCAGCCCATAATGCATGTAGTAGCTTGTTGTTCCATGACTTTTGACTTCCCTTTAGCAACTTTTTGATGATGTTTATTAGACTTTTGTTTGAGGATTCTACCAACCCATTACCCTTAGGGTAATAAGTTGTGGAATGACCCAATGTAATCTGATATTTGTGGCAAATGTCCACCATCCTTTTGGATCTAAAGACAACTGCATTTTCTGTGATAATATTTCTAGGACACCCAAATCTAGACAAAATATGGTTTTCAAGGAATTTAATGATGACTAGATCAGTGGCAGTTCTAGAAGGGATGGCCTCAATCCATTTTTTAAAGTAATTAGTTGCTGTTAGGATCCATTTATGTTGGGAAGATGAAGAAGGATGAATTTCCCCAATGATGTTTAGACCCCACTGTTAAAAAGGAGCTTCAATAGAGATAAGATGCAGAGGTAAGTGTAAGAGTTTTTTTTTTCCTTCAAAGATTTGACACTGGTGACAGGAAACTACCAATTTATGAATATCTTGGAAGAGGGTGGGCCAATAGTAGCCATCTCTGAGGATTTTGTTTACAGTTGTCTTCCAATAGAGGTGGCCTCCACATTCCCCTTCATGAAACTCGTGTTTGATCTTCTCTACATCATTCTCAAGAAAAAATTTAAGCAATAGACCACTAACATTTTTCCAATATAACCATTTATCTACAATGTAGTAATTTATAGTTGTTAAATTTAAAAATATTTCCTTTGTTTTAGATAAACTGGGAGGAACATTAAGATAGAAGAGCACATACAAAATATCAACATACCAAAGGGAATTTAGCAATAATTCTTCAACAGGAGGGGCTGTGCATTCTTCTTGTTCTTCTAAAACATCAATCATGTTCATATATAAGGCTTTGAGGTTTGATTCAGCCATAAGTTTTGCAAGTCCTTGTCCCTTTATTAGTTTAGTGGGTCTGATTTCCATGTCATATTCCAATATCACAACAATCCACTTTCCTCTTTTGCCATCAGGGTCTTGTGTCAAAATATCTTTGACAACTGTGCATGGGACAAATGCAATAATGTATGAGTGTAAAATGTAAACTCTGAAGTCCTTCAAGGCTTTGATCAAGGAAAAAGCCTGTTTTCCATTACGTTATATTTCAGAGGAGCATCTCTTAAAGCCTTGCTGAAAAATGCAATAGGCTGCCGTTGTCATTTTATGTTTTTCTGGAGTAGGACAGCAACGACTGTATGTTCTGATGCAAAGGAAAAAATGAATAAATCTTTCTTGAAATCAGGGCTAATGAGAACTGGTGTTTGTGTGAGTGCTTGTTTAACCATTTGAACGGATTTCTTTGTTTCAATGGTCCATTTAAATCTCGTTTCCCTTTTAAGCATGTTTGTTATGTTTCCAAGGAGTTCAACTAAGTTTGGTATGAACCTTCTTAAGAAATTAATCTTTCCAATGAAAGATTGCAGTTCTTTGATGTTTCTAGGATGGTTTATTTTCAATATGCCTTCAATCCTTTTGGAGTCTATTCTTATTCCCTCTTCAGATATAATATGGCCCAGAAGTTTACCTTCTTGGAGGCCAAATAAAGTTTTCTTGGGGTTTAAGGATAGACCATACTTTCTGCATTTCTCAAAGACTTTTCCTAAGTGAGAGAGGTGTTCTTCATCTATTTTGGAATAGACAATAATGTCATCTAAATATATCACAATGAAGAAGCCTATCTCTTCTGAAAAAACAATATCCATGGCTCTTCGGAATGTGGCACTGGCATTCATCAAACCAAAGGGAATTTTCACATACATGAAAGTACCCCAAGGTGTAGTGAAGGTTGTTTTAAGTTGATCATCAGGATGTACCAGCACTTGGTTGTATCCCGAAAATCCATCTAGCAAAGAAATTATTTTAGAACCCACTACCCTTTGTAAAATATGATCCATTTTTGGCAAGGGGTAGTTGTCCTTTAAAAAGGCTTTGTTTAAGTTTCTAAAGCCTATACAAAGCCTTACTTCTCCTGTTTTCTTCCACATAGATACAAGGTTGGATATCCAGTCTGAGTATCTCACTGGGACTATAATTCCAGCATCATACATTTTCTTGATTTCTTTCTCAACCAGGGGTAATTGCATAGGGTTTATTCTGCGCAATTTTTGTCTAAAAGGTTTCTGGTTTTCTTTGAGGGGTTGAATCACTGGTGGACCATCCCACAATTCTATTGAGAAATTCCGTGCCAGTGGAAGCAGAGCAAGCAGCAGAATCTCGCTCGCCTGCTATTCCTGTTCTAGCTTCCCTACTTTGGGGGTGAAGCCTCGACCTTCCATCTATTGGCTATCCCACCACTGGGGTTGGAATAGATTCTTAATGACTGGTGTAAAGGGGAACCTTCCCACGGTATCTCTTGATACGCTTACCCGACGTGCTTCATTTCATGTTATTTCTCTTACCGCACTTCTTCTTTTGGTTAACACAGAGAATTAAAACATAAATAAAGGAACCTAACTAAGAAGCTCATTGTCTAACTCAGTCTGGGCTCACAACAATCCTAAGATATATTCTTTTTATCACCATGATACGTAGGGGAATTGTCAATGGTCTACGGTAAAGTGCTGGATTATCTCTGTATCATATGATTTTAAGTCCTCATAACTCCAAGCAAAAATATCAGAAAATTCTCTAAAAATATCAAGACATTTCAGTTTTATATGAGCTGGTAGTGTTTTGGATAATTTAATCATTTTGGGCTTCTCTTTACTGCCTATATTGCACTCTTCTACTTCGATTTCAGTGGGTTCCATTTTTGGATTTTTAGCAACATCATTGAAGTCAAACAATTCTTCTAGAGGCACCAATCCCTTTGGAAAGTTATCAGTGTGGGACTACAGTACTTCAAAATCTTCTTGTTCTAAATCAGTGCTCAACCCTGTTTTCTGTGGGTGTTCTTTAGCTAACAGATTTATTTAAGCAATTTTTATATCAGCCAAGTTAGGAGTTTCTTCTTTATAAGATTTTTCCTTAAGTATGACAGTCTTCTTCATACTCTGAGTCTGAATTGGACATTTCAAACCCATTTCTGGACTGTAGGAAATCCTCTATTTTTTTATCTCCTTCAAAGAATTTCCAATATTTGATATTATCAGGGACTGCTGGCCTATATTTAACTTGTACTGTATATTGTTTTCTTTCATAAGGGTTTTAGACATGTACTAGCAGCAAATGCTAAACCATTGGCAAGAATGTTTTGGTTTCTAGGGACAAAATTAAGCTCATATTCTGTGAATGTTTTTAAAAGGTCTACAACATCATCTCTATAAGCTTGTAAACTTGGATGCTTGGCAGTATATTCTCCATTCAATTGTTTAATAATCAGCTCCGAGTCTCCATGAATAGTTATCCTCTTGGCTCCTAGTTTTCTCAATAATTGTAGTCCTAAGAGGAGAGCTTCATATTTAGCTATGTTATTTGTGCATTGAAAGTTTAGCTTGTATGAATGACCCTCAACATGATTATTTTCTATGTTATGTACCCATATGCCTGCTCCCAAACCATTTTTGCTACAAGACCCATCAAAACTCATACTCCAAAGGGGTTCATGCTCATATTTGTTACTGAAGTCATTTCTATCCTCTTTTTCCTGTTTGTAATAGTTGCCACTGTGTTTTTCTTTAGGGTCTGCACTATGTTGAGATTTTTCTTGTTCCTCATGGTTTCATTGTGTTGAGGATTTTTTATTTGTTTCTCAAGATCAACATTATGTTGGTGACTGATTTTTTGCCTAGGATTCCCCTTGTGTTTGCTATTATTTTCTAAATTAGCAAACTTTTTAGGCATTTTCTCCTTTCCCCCCTCTTTTCCTATTATTAGTTTGACATGTAATTCTTCTTTCTCATTAAAATTTTAATCATTGTAAAGAATTAATGAGTCAAGGTCTGTGTGAATAGAATAAAGTGGGGAGTTGTCTAGTTTTTCTTGACTACTAACCATATATTTCATGTGTGTCTCCCTATATAGTCTTCTTGGTTGACTAAAGACAGGGATGGTTGCATAAGTCATATCCATCTGTAGGGTACCTTGGAGTTTAGCACCCCTTGACCTTGAAAGGAGCATGCCATATTTAGGAGGAATATCAACCACTACAATGTCCATCACTAAGCTCTTAGCTGGTATTTGTGCTAAGTTTACACATAGATCTTTGATTAGGTCTAGACATTTAACTTTACTGGAATCATAAGAGTATAAATCTTTGTATGGTCTAGTTATCTCAAGGCCTAGTCTCTCCATCACTACTTTAGGCATAAGGTTATGGGAAGCTCCTGAGTTAAGCATGGCATTATGCAAAATATTTTCATGGATGTTTAGAGTGACATAGAAAGGAGGAACACCTCCTTCTTTAAATTTTCCTTCTACTTCTGGCCCAAACAGAAGCTCAGGCTTGTCATCAGTCATATTGACAGAATCAGTTTGTTCTCCTATGTTTAAAGCTCTTAAAATTTTGGTTTTATATACATCTTGGGTGACTAACTCAATAAGAGGAACAAGGATTCTGATTTTGGAAATTTCACTCTCGATGCTGAAAGGTATCTGAGTTTCTAATATGTTTAAATCAGCCTTTTTAGTCACTAGTTTCTCAACAAAATCAGCTTGCTGGTTTTTATTATGGACAACAGTTAAAATGGTTTTAGTAGGAGCATTAGCTAAGTTGCTAGTGCTACTTTGGTCACCACTAGGTTTGTAATAATTTTGGCTGCCTTTTCCTTTTTTTTTTTAATCAGAACTTTCAGTCATTGTTTTATTGTTTTCTGCTGTCTTTTTGGAAATGTTTTCAGGATTTTTTTTAGCAGAAATTTCAGAGGTTTTATTTTTGGGAGTGTCTTAATTATTTTTACTCCTAAGGTCATATTTTTTATATACTTCTATTATAGCATTTTCAAAGCCTTGTTTGTAATCTTCAGATTCTGGGCTTTTTTCATGATAGGGTGTATATAGGTCTTGTTCTTCTTCAGTGAGGAAAACAATATCCTCATTGTTTACTCCTAATAATTTTATGTGATATCCCTCAGTTTCTTTAGTCACTCCCTCATCTTCATCAGTATATTTTTTTTGGAAAGGAGGCCTGACTTGTTGATCAGTTCCTCTTTGTCTAATTTGAGGGGGATTCCTTCTAAAGTTTTGGTTCTGATTTTGATTTTTAATTTGAGGAGCTGTTTGGTTTTATTTAGGATAATATCTCTCATTCATGTTTATTCTTTTCATCATCATCTCCATGGTTCTAACCAGACTATCAATTTTGGCATCTGATGTGGAAGGTCTAGCTTCATCTTTGTAGGTAACCTTTTTCTCTACTTTCAACCTAGCCCTTTTAGCATTTAGGTTAGCCTCTACACTTTCTGCCCCTTTCTGCATGTCTTCTAATGTGAGGGGTTCTCTTTCTCTTAATTGATAACACATGTCTGGGTCAAATCCTTCAGGAAAATTTATTAAGGCTAAGCCTTGTGGTGGTTTCATTTGTGGAGGGAGTGCATTATAAACACTATTGAATCTAGTGCAATAATCTTGGACGCTCTCTCCAGCATTTCTTTTAAGATCATTGTATTCTGACAGAATTTATAGGGGGTTTCTCTTGACTTCCCATTTGTTTAGGAACAATTGAAGGAAATTAGGAAGATCATTAATACTGTTACGGTTTAAGCCTTTGAAATATTTTCTTGCTTCTCCCCCTAAGCTTTGAGCAAACATTCTACGTTTTACAGTTTCATCATCTATTTCTTGTCTGTCAAAGTAATCATTCATTCTATCCACATGTTGTTGAGCTATAATAGAACTACTAGCATCATATAATGGAATCTTGGACTGATAGTCCTATGGTAGAGCAACTAAAGGTAAAGGAAGGACTAAGGGAGCATACCATGTTGCCATAATATGAGCTTGTGGAAACAATGGGGGGTTAACAAGTGGAGGAAGGTGATGAAGTGGAGTGGTTTGAACAGTGGGTGTAGCTAAAGTACTTGGACCAGCTAAGTGATGTTGAGCAGATTTAGGATGAGAGAAGCCAAAGTTATGGAGAAAATGGAGATCTAGAGGAGTGGAAGGAGAGGCTTCCCAACTGCTACTTTGTTGTGAATCTACAAGCTCAAGGTTTATCTGGTCTATACCACTTTGTGACTTAGTTCTAGATAAGATCCATATATAAGGTAAGTCAACTTTAGTATTTTGCAAGTTTATAAGGTTTTCAGGGACTGAACTTGCTCTCAGGATGGGTCTGACAATAGTTGGGTTTTTGGATGAAGGAGACTTCCTAAGAATGCTTTCAGGATTATCAACTATTGCAGGAGGATTTGGGTCAGGATGGGATCTAGTATGGATTCTTCTAGAAGTTGGGATTTTTCGACCCAATAAGTCAGAAAGGATTTTAGAGATATAATAGTCTTAAAAGAAAAAACAAACTGAAAAAGAGATACTTAATCCACAAAGCATTCTTGACTGGGTATTTTTGAATGTTTTGATGATAGGGTAAGTTTCCTAGTGGAGTCAATGGAAATCAGTGGAGTCACCAGGTGGAGGATTTTTACTTGTCTTATAGGATTGGTTGTTGTCCACCATCAACAATCAGGAACCGATCTTGGCTAACACTTGATTCATTTTAAACTAATGAGGTTTTTTGAGTTTTGAGCGAATTTGAAATATTTATTACTCAGTATTCCACACTATGGTTGCCACTATGTTGGCTCCCTATGATTTGCAAGATTGGCAAGAACAAACACTATAGGGGCCACATCAGAACCGCTTTGGAATCCTAGGACCTAACCTTCTTGGATTCAGAGATAAATCTCTCTATTTAAGGTGTTTTTAATTTATTTATCTCTGTGCTCTTTGTTTTAAGATTTTAGGCTTGTTATTAAGTTCTAAGGACTTGTTTTGGTTTTGGTTGGATTAAATGATAGATTGAAAGATTAATGGTGTGACGTGATTGAAAAAATGTTTCAATTGAACAAATATATTGTGAGAATACATAAATTCATTGGGCAATGGAGTGATAAAAGGATTTAATTGTTCATCAACTCTGCAAGGGATTTCATAGGGCAAGCTAACTATATCAAGTGGATTATTTAGATTAGTTTTTGATATGAGACAATAAGAAGTTGTGAAGGCAGCAAAGCTATAGTCAGTCAAGAATATTCTAGCTCTACTTAAACAAGAAAAGCCTTTCAAAGTAACTGTTTGGAGCAAGTCGAAGCGCAGGACAAACCATAATCCTCTTTGGAAAAACTTTAATAAGCAAAATTTTAAGACAACAATCTAGTAATTCAAGAACTACTTTCAGACAAAGAAAACATATAAGATAAACAATAAGAGTGGCCTAAGATCAAACAGAAGCAATTATAATCTTCTTTTGACAAACTCTTAAAAGAATCTTCAAAGCAACATTTCAAGATAGTCCAATGGGCAGGGCACACCATAAACCTCACTGGTTCAGACTCTAATAAGTGTACTTCAAAGAAAGGTCCTAAAAACAATATCTCAAGTCTTACTCAAACGAACATGATTCACCAAAATTTCTTTGGTTTCACTCTATTGAATCATTTCCAAGACAACAAGCCAGATATAACTAGAAGGCAATTACGAATATTCTAATCAAACCCATGCAGAGGAAAACATGAATATAAAGAACAAAGACAGAAATAGGGTGCTGAAACAACAAATCCTAATCTAAAACTTCTGGTTCTTTATCAAAGAAAGATGAACGTAATGGAAAACATAAGAAGAAACAATAACAATTAGGAAAACTTCACCATTGATATAGCTCAAGGATCCAGCGAACATGCTTGAATTATTGATGGTCAAACCAGTTACAATACCCCATGTACAACATCTCTATGCAAATTAGAGCTTTCTTCACTTCAGTCTAGCATTCCTCAACAAGCTCAACAGCATAAATCAGTCCAAAAACCATCAAGTAACCAACATTTTCAATGAGGCTCATATGCAATATTTATATGTGAAATGAGGAGGTGCTGTTGTGCTAGGGTGTATAAATGTTATTTATTATAGAGTTAATGATTTTTTACCTTTGAGACCATGCAAGGCCCAATGCAAAAATATCTAAAAAATAAATTTTGTCTTAATTTCTTAAGTTATTAAGTTGAAATATTTGACTTTTGAGGTTTTGTAATAACTATTGAGTTGCTTCAAAATATCTCTGACTGAGCAATAATTGTTTGAAGTCTTTATGGAAGGAAATAGTGCTATAGGTGGAAATTTTGTCTTTGGAGAAGTAATTGCTCCTTTGTTGAGTAGTTCGAAGGTACCTTAGGGTAATTTTCCTTGATTTATCCATCAATATTTTGTATTAGGCCTTTAACCTTGATTTATTTCTGATAAACTGCCTTACTGTCTGTTATCCTTTCTTATGCTTGATGACTGTTTTATCCATATGTCCTTCATCTTTAAACGTTTGAATTTATATTTTAATTACTATTTCTTAGGCTAATATTCTGCTTATTCTTTAATCCTTGGATTAAGCCTTTATCCTCTGTTATTCATTCTTTCATCATTGATCTAACTATTTTTCTTTGACTGTTTGTGTGCAGGGATCTCTCTATATATTGAAGGGTTTCTTGATCAGATCAATGGTCATGAATCATCGATTTAGCCTTTAGTTTTAACCTTGGGCCCCTTTTTCTTCATGTTTTTGGCCTCTTGGATGGTCATCTAGAGACTTCCACCACTACGGGCTGCCATTTAAACTACAAAAAATACAAACAAAACATTAATTTAAATCCTGCGTTTTTTTGGTTAAAAATTCTTTCAGGGTTCTGGGAGGTGTCGGAAGAGCTTTGCAGAGCAAGGGGAGAAGCAGAGGGGAGGAGTTTCACAGGCGGAACAGGTGGAAAGAGGGAAATTTTGAATAATGTCGTGAAAGAGGAGGCAAGGTGGTTTTGTGGAAACCAAGCGGTTTATCGCATTAATTTTTAGCGGTAAGTGGTTTTGGGACGAATGCACGCAATTCCACTCAGCAGCTTCCACGTGTCCCGAGCGAAATCGCCCATGTTGTGTGGAAATGAGGTGTTAAACCTCGACAACATATTGCGTGTGATATGGGATGCAGGTCGTTAGATTTGAAGGAGTCAAATAAATGGTGCAGGTGGAGCCCGATGGTGGGGTGAAACTTTGGAGGGATGGTAGTGGGGTACAGGTGGCAGATGGGGATTGGGCGGCAGTGCTCTGAGTGGAAGGTGGGTTAGCAGGGTGACGTAAGGGTTTCGTCGGGTAGCGGGGAGGGTTATGAGCAGGGTCGAAAGTGAAGAGGTGATGGTGGCCGTTAGATTAGGGAGATCAACGGTACAGATCTGTTTGGAGGGATGAGCGGGGGGGTTGTCAAGAAAAAATGAAGAAGGGGTTTTTAAGAAAAGGGAGGAGGCATGGTCCTGTGGGGGGGAAATAGGATCGGGGGTTGGGATGAGAGGGGCTTTGGGGGTAGCGGATGGTCAGAGTCTCGGGTCACATGAGGGGAAAAGGCTGAGGCTTAAGCTAGAAAGAATGGGCTTAAGGCTTGATTTTTCAAAAGGGGCAGACTGAGGCTAAAAACCAGGTTTTTTTAGTGTTTTTAGGTGATCCGATAGGGTAAAAAGTTAATTAAAACCAAGTAAAAGGATTTTACATGGTTTTTAAAGCCCTTTTTAGGGAGGATGATGAAATGAAAGGGTTTTTATGGGGGAAAAAGGGGAAATGGATGAGAGTATAAGTGAGGGGGTGAAATGAGTGAAACAACCTAAAATGAGCCTTTTTGAGATAGCAGGGTGATCTTTTAATGAGGCATGAAGATAGGAAGGCTTAGTGAAAAATATTCATTTTTAGGATGATGAAGGCAATGAGGCCTCTAAAGATAGCTGATGAGCAAGTAATGCTATCTTTAGGTGCTTGTAGAACATCCACAGTCATCTAGTGAAATCTGTAGAATACAGGAGGATAACATAAGGGACATAGTTGACATATAAATCTGATATAATTCTACACCAATGAATACAATGATGGATCAAGATCATGAGACTTGAAATGAATTTTCATTGTATGATCTACTCATGGATTAAATAGATCTAAGTATTGACACATGTTTTTATCTCTAAATATTATGATTTGGGTCTTTCTGAATTTCTAAACAGCTGTGAAATTTTAGCTCAAAAATTGCATATATGTACACAGGTTGGTCTCGGTGAAGTCACGTACACATGAAGGTTCATTACATCAAAGTAGCATATATAAAGGAAGGGTTTATGTTTATAAATACTGATCAAATTGATCAGTGCTGCTATATCTCTGTTGTCTGTCAATGATGCCTTCATGTTGATCTGGGTTGAATGATAATGTCTGAAGTAGATCTGGTTGAATGATGAAGTTGAATTTGGTTACATGATTGATTGGTTGAAAAGATTATTGATGCTGCTAAGTGTATGATAGTTTTGCATATTTTTAGGATAAATCTGTTCAACTTTGTGGTTGATTCTGAATAACAAGTTTTTGGCAGATTGAGATGTATAAGCAAGTTTCTCTACAGAAAGGCACGTATACACGCGGGTTGCCTTAATTGAATTTGATTATAAATTTTGGCAAATGAATGATCAGGGTTACAATTTATTCTATGTATTGATGCAGTACTCTGAGTTCAGTTCTATGTTCTGGTTTCAATCATCTCACTATTCTAGTTGATTTATGTAAGTGTTTTCTACAAGTCATGATATATTAAAGCAGGTTGATCTAGTATGAATATTTATGAAACATGATCCACAGATGGTGATGAGAGTTGGAGCCTTTAGTAAGGAAGTCGAAGCTTCCTGCCAGTAGTAGTTGGTGATCATATCAAGGGGGTTGAAGCTCCCTCCAGTGGGTTCTAGTAAACGAGATCAGGGGGTTGTAGCTCCCTTACACTAGGAGCTGGAGAACGAGTGAAGGTTGTAACCTTCAGTAGGTGGGTGCCTGCGTACCGGCATGAGTCTGAACCTGTACATGAATGTAAGAAGTTTTTGATATTATTAAGATTCAAGACTGAGACGACAACAATGGTGGTTTTATCCCACATTGGTTTTCCACCTTAAATCTTGGTGTTCATGTGTGTTTCTTATGTGTGATGCTTTATTCTGTTCTTAATGCACATGCTTACTGCTTATCAAATACCTTATGAATCTCTTACATTTTGGTTAAGTTAAACATATAAAGAATTATTTTTTTTACAAGTTTACTAAGCATACACTAGTTTCTTTTATAAAATTCACGTACATACGTGAGTTGGGTTTAGTAAAGTCGGGTACATATTTCAGAAAAGAAATTTATTATTGTGAGTTTTAATCACTGATTCACCCACCCCCCCCATTCTCAGTGTTTTTCCCAACAAGTGCATTTGAGGAATTAGTAGAAATGTGAAATAGAAGAGACCAATTATCCCCTCAAAATAGGTTCTTCAAAAAAATTCTTTTTCAGTGTGTCAAAATAAAGTTGGAAAGAGGGATTCCAAGAAAATTCACTATATTTAACAAGTAATTTAAATAATGGTGAGGCTATATTTGTAAAATTTCCTATAAATATTCTATAATAGGAAACATGTCCAAGAAAAAATATTACAACTTTTTGAGTTTTGGGTATTGAGAGTTTAGAAAAGAACCTTAATCTGTGTTGAATCAACTTGAATCCCAATACTTGAAACATAATTATGACCCAAAACAATTCCTTGATTTAATAACATATGGAGTTTTTCATGACTCAAAGAAAATATTAGTTTCTTACATCTACAAATATTTTTTTCCTAAAATTTTCAAGGCTTCTTCAAAAGTATTATCATACACTGTAAAGTCATCCAATCATGGATCAAGTCAAATAAAAAGGTTAGAATAGCTCATTCAAAGGTAATAGGAGCATTACACAATCCAAAGGGTGATACTTTGTAAGCATATGTTCCCCATGGAAAATAAAATTCCAGGTTATTTTGATCTTTTAATGCAATCTATATTTTGTTATATCCACTAAAACCATCAATATGAGAGAAATATTTCTTTCCCACTAAGGTATCTAAGAATTGATCAATGGAGGGTAGAGGAAAGTGATATTTTAAAGTAGTTTTGTTCAATTCTTTGTAATCTATGAAAAATCATCACTTACCATTCTTTTTAGGCACAATTACCAATGGTGATACCCATTAGATATATGAAATTTACATTTAATATTTTTTGTAATTTGTCCTTCACAATTTCTCTTAAAATAAGATTCATTCACCTTTGAGGTTGCATGATAGGCCTAGCATTTTCCTGTATATAAATGTGATGCATACATGCATTAGGACTTATGCCACATATCAGTGTATTCCCATGCATCAGTGTATTCACATGCAAATGTAGTGGTATGTTTTTGTAGCATCTATATGAACTGTAATCATTAAGACTTTTCCATGTTAGAATTAATATTTAAAGTTTTTCCTAGAACACTCTCTATAAGAATACTGCTAGATTCTACCATATAATTAATTGCTAGCATGGAAACCCATGATGAAAGTTTCTCTATAATGCATTTTTTTTTCTAAAATATGAGTATAAGAAACCTACCCCCCAGATATTGAGGAAATTCATAATTATTAATGAAATTTAAAATTTTAATTTCTTCAATATCTTGTTTTAAATTCATTTCTTGTGAAATTGTTATTATAGGTTGCACTATTTCATCAACATCTATATGATCAATCCATTCAATATTTTATAATTCAATGATTGTCCTTGTAGGAGGATATAATGTAAATTTATTTGTTGCATTTCCATTAGAAATAGTCATATCTCTAGATCAACAACTAATAAATTCATCGTCCGTGACTAACCATGGCATTTTTAAAATTAATGGATAACCTCCCAAGTTGGATTTAGGTGTTAAAACCATGAAATCCTCTAGGTACCCCCATGAGTCTAATGAGACAAAAATATTTTTCAATTTTAACCATGGGAATTCTTAGATCAAGATATTTTTAAATATAGGGTTTTCCCATCATGATATTTGATAATTTACCAATAAGATGCACTTTGTGTGGTTCATTTCTTTTTCTTTTGGGGTTTTTAAAACATAATTCCTTTATTGTTTTAGCATAAATCATAATATCTTTTATTACTTGAATTAAAGTTATATGAATGCAAAAATTCCTTAATCCATCCAACATATCAAAATCAAATTGTATTAATTGGTTCTCTACATCTAATTGTCTCTCTACATACAATATTTCTGGAAAAGGAGGATCTTTGGAATTAGAGGGATGATTTAATGGAAGAATAAAGGAAATATGTTTTATTGAGGTATCATCTATTATTGTATTGGGAATTTATTCCTCATTTTGTTCCTCAATGATAATAGGGGATTATTTATTAAGTACCCTTCCTAATCTAAGATGAATGTTGTTTAGATCTATAGGGGTAAATCACGTAGGTTGGAAAATTTTGTAACTTAGTGTTATACGTGGGTTGAGCTACTTTATTATTTGGAATGGGAATGGGTTGTGGGGTCTTTGGGTAGGTATTTGAGGTGGTTGTGTGGAAGGAAATTGTAACTCCCATGGTTGTGTATTTTTGTATGCAGAGGAAGTTTATTTGGATAAAGTTTCTGAGGTTGAGAAGGATATTGGGGATAATATGGTGGATTTGGCACCTATTATTGTGTATACAAAGGAAAAATTTTCATGCCTCCATAAGTGTGCCCTCACCATCCGTGTTTCCATGGTTGGTTTTGGGTTTGTGGTGGCCATGATTACCAAGGTATTCCAAATCTATTATGGATATTGTTGATATGGTTTAAATTGCTGAGTGGAATCTTGGGTAATACTTGGTTTGCATGGTTGCCATGGTCTTCTTGGTGCAACATAGAAAAGTTGCTATGTAGTCTCATTTTCTTCATTGTATCCTTGATATATTTCCTTTAGTTTTATAAAATATTGGAAATCCTTTGTTGCATGATTTTGTACACATATAGCACATATTTCAATGTTATCTAAAGGACATTCAAAAGAAGGATATTTTTTTCTACATCTTGGAAAAGATATTGATAAAGATACATTTTATTCTTTCTGTTTATTTTGGATTTTATATGTATCTAATTGCACACTAAGAGTACCAAGAATACATGTTTTAAAATTTTTGAGTAAATTACAAATTTCAACTCTAATTGCTCCATCAGTTTTGATTTAGTTACTATACAAATGCTAGTGTCTCTAGGTCCCTAACCATATTTGGATCTTCCTCTCGAAATGTGTTTGCATAATTCACAAATGTTTACAAAATTTAGTTGAGATATATCTCCTTTTCCCATTAGATTCAAAATATCTATCCATTCATCTCTAACAACTCTACATAAAATAGTTTTTAAAGTATTAAAACTCAAAATGTGTTGTTTAGCTCTTTTGACATTATAGGAAAATATTTCTACATAATCCTCAAGAGGTTCATGCTATTTTTGACTCATTTTGACTTTTTTTCTCTTTAAGATCATGATATATGCAATAGTCATTATACCTTTTGAGAAAAGGTTGATGCATTTAATCCCAAGTTCTAACAAAATTTGCACATAATCCCATGAGTAATCATAAAGCACCATATTTAAGAGTAGCACGAAATACTAATTTAAGTGTCTAATGAGTAATCATGGATTTGAAATAATGCCTCAAATTAAAAGAGAAAAGTTTCAAGATATTATGTTCTTAACCCATGAAAATTTGGTAGCATAGATGGTGAAATATTTTTCATGTTTACATTAGTTGTTGGATACTTAATAAGGAAGCCAAATTCTTCTTTTTCCTCCTCTTCATGATGGATTTCTATTCTTTTTCCATTTCCTCCTCTTACTAGCATTATTCCAACCCCTGTTTCTCCCATGTATTCTCACCAATTTTCAACCATTAATGCTTATGCTGTATGAGAATATGCTAGTTCTTCAGATGGATTTTGTTTAACTATTTTTTGTTGGATTAGCTACTCTTCAAGTGAACTTTACTATGTTATAGTTTCTCCAATTGGCATATCCATTTGATGTCCATTGAATTCCTCTTCAGTTCAATGTAAATAGAAAACAATTTCCTGTGTTAAATATTCTTCTTACTCTTTAGCTCTTTCTCTTGATTCTGAAGGATCCTTCGAATACATTCTTCTACCTGCAAAAGCATGATGTGGATGATGATGTGGCTCTTACTGTACCATGTGTTGAACTAGTTAGGTGGTATGTGTATGATTTTTTGAATTGATTCTACCTCTAACAAATATAACTATATAATCTCTTTCCATATTAATGATTCCTACTTTTCATGCTTTAGTTATGCAGCTAATTGTATGCCTAGATTATAAATTGAATCCTTTGTACACTTCCTTGACAATGACGCAAAAAATGTCAGTAAATTCTATCATTTGAGAATACCATTCCTTGTAAATAATCAATCCAAATTTGTAAACTTGTGAAGTGTAATGCACAATATATGCTTGATCTGATTCCTAACTTTATCTATTGAAATTCATCATGAAAATAGAGTTGTATTTTATGAAAAGTAATTGAAATTTAAAGAATTCAACACAATCATGGTTCTAAACATTTTAAAACCTTCTCCATGTAAAGATTTGTCATGAAACACTCAAAAAATCAATTAATCATATAACTTATATTTTAACTATTGAATTATGCAGTTGAAATTGAACAAGTGTTTATTCAATTAGATGGTTCGTATGAGTAGCTTACACTGTGTTGAAACACCACACCCGACTATAAACAAAGGAAATAAAAAACATACATTTAAATAATCTAGAATAAGTATTAGAAGCATTGAACTAAGCATATAACTAAACTAACTGTAACTGATAAATTTAAAAGGAAAATAAAAATGCTTCCCTTACACAAGGGGCGCTTGTCACTCGGTTGTGTGTTGTAAAGGAAGTTGTATGAGCTATTAAATTTTTAAAGAAACTACACTATGAAACCATTCACGAACTGTAATCATAAAAGAAATTAATACACCACCAAAAACAAAATTTGTATGAAATTATCAAAGTGTTTCCCCAAAACAAGATTGTCTACTATCATTGCAACTATGATCATTTATACAACTTGAATACAATCAGTTAGATATTTCAAGTGCAATATTCTAGAATTGTTCTGCTAAAATAATTACCTTCAGGTTTTATGAAAACACAAGATAAGAGATTTTGTCCTTGTATTGAGAAATTCATGTTAAATGCATGAATTTCTCATACAAAATATTGTTATCAGATATAGCTCGATCTTTATGGAGGTGATCCAAAACCCATGGAAACAAATTTTTACTGGTCCACATACCCTTCCATACACTACCGCCACTTTGACTATGCCTTTGACTTCTCTTCTGTGATGATTTAGAAAGCGCTAGGATGACTTTGAAAAATGGAGGAGCTTGAGGTTACCATTTTCCATGTCCTCCAATTCTCAGTTATGAAGAAGGGACAAGAAACAAGAAATTTGAAGACAAAGAACCAAATAACTATATTGAAGCACTCAAAGGATGTAAGAACAATGTAAATTATCAAATTCAACAACAACAAAGAAAGGAAAATGACAACAAGGTAATAAGAGACAATCATGAAAATAAACAACAAAAAAGGAAGGAAAATAACATAAACTTGAACAACCACAAATATGAAGTCAAAATTCAACAGAAACATCATCCATCTCAAAGAGATAGTCAACAAAGAATCAAAATATATTTGTCTCTGTTACATAGTTATTTGTCACCATGCTCATTTTCTCATCCTTGATCCTGAAATGCCCTGTGACAGATCCTGTGCAATGTTTCCACCATCAAGAAATATATTAGCATACCCCCATGAAGATATAAAGAAGACTTCCTTGGAAGATTATTGAAGAAAATTGGTCAAATTCCTAGTTTCATGGGTCAGCACCCTTCCTGGTGCCATGACCGTGCTGATGTCCTTTTCAAAGTTTTGGCCCAACGTTGTCAACACCCTAATCTCTTGGAAAACAACGCTAATCCCCTTTCTAGCAATGCTTCCTCAAATAGAGGAGAAGCTTCGACCTATAGAAGCTCAAGGGAGGCGAGTTGGTTGTTGAACAGTGATGATAAGGTAGAGCTCTCTCATTTTAGAGCCTTGATCTCATCCACGGGAGATCATCTCTTAGAAAGTGGGCCTTCATCCTCCTTTCATGGGCCCTGTTTAGTCAATTTAATGTCTTAAAATTCTATCATAAATTATCGACCGAGGTTAGTAATTTGATGAATTGTGGTGCACTATATATGCTTAGATGCCTTTCTTTCTTACTTCCTTGTGTAGTTTTATATATTGTTTTTGGGGGTTTGTATTTTATGTCTAATGTAAAAACTAGAAACTTATCTAAAGAATGAAATATAAACTTTAAATTAAATCTTGAATGCTAAGAAATAATTGAATCTAAAAGAAATTTAATGATGAAAAACTAATCTTAAGAAGGAAGAAAATGAAGTGCTATTTTTATTCTAAGAAGAGAAATTGATTTACAAATTAATTCTTAGAAATGAATGAAATGGAAAATTTAAAAGAAGGAAGAAAAGGAAGTGTTAATTAAATAATATATATTGCATAAAGGGAAATCAACTTTGAGTAATTAAATATGAGCTATGTTAGACTATTCTATGATGGCAAAGCATCTATGGAAAACATCTTATTCTGCATTTAAAAAAAGAATCATTATAAACTCTATTGAATTCTATTGATCTCAGAATTATGTTCTATCTATCAACAAAAAAAAAAAACCATATTCTACCTATCAATTGAGAACACTAATTCTATGAAAAAAGAGCATCTGATCTAGTTTTAAATCTATCTAAGAATATCAAAATATAATCCTAATCTAACTTTGTTCTACATTCCATGGAAACGAAAACATTAAATCTATCACTACGAAACTAAATTGACTGTGCTAATTGAATTCAAATTTAAATAAGGCAAGAAAAAGTTACAAAGTGTCTATTGTGAAAAACAAAATGTCTAATATAAATCCTATGTTTGCTGTGTAATAAAATGAAAGAATGATTTTGAATTGAATGCTGACAGAGTCATGCTAATGAAACAATTCATGAGAGAATAAGATATAATAATCAACTGTGCGTAAATATAAACAACTAATTCAGAACACATTTGGAAAGTAAATGACAAAATTTAACTATGAAATGACGAGAAATTAAACTATGAAATGATTGTAAAAACCTCTTTTCTGTGCAGGGGAACTCTACAACTGAACGAGTGTAAATATACTTAAACTAACTGCACATCAATGGTTTGGAACTGGCCTTCTTCATTAACAAAACAAAGTTTAAAAATGTATCACAATATTATCACCAAAATCAAGCTTATTCCTGGTTTCGATAGACTGATATTTATACAAAGTTTCAAATTAATTGTCTGAGATAATTTTGCTTATGGAAAGTAAAATAAAACTAAGACTAGAAGTCTAATCAGAAGAAAAGTCTTCATGGCTTATTCTCGGTTTTCTATGTAAGATAAAATTGAGAATCTTCGTCCACTGATCTCGTCCCTTATCTTGATTGATCTTTGACCGTGAGTGTAGGCATCATCCTTCTCGAATATAAACAGGTAAGTAGGATACGATCCATTTATGTACCATTTCAAAGCTACCCATATGTTTCACTTCTTCATTTTCTTCTCGAAACCTGTCAAACAATAACGATGGCTATAGAAACAAAGGTTAGCTACAACATTACACAAATTTTGTAGCTAATTACAAAAATTCATCTAAGTAATAAGAAACATCACAATATAAAATAGAGATCATCTAAATGCCTTATTAGATGGAAAAATGTCAATTATCACTGATTGAGTTTATGGATTTTGTGAAAAGGAAGAAAAGATGGCGGAAAAGGATGTCAAAAATAGGAACAGTCTTGGGGTTCAACATACCCCCACTAAGAGACCATTGCATGTCCTCATGCAATTTTGAAAATTGTGAGCCTTCACCTTTTACTGCATTTGTTCTGAGACCTCTACTAGTACATCCATCTTTCTCTTCTTTCCTTTCTTTGAGGTGATTTCCATTCTTGGTTTCTTCATGAGGAGCTTGTACTTCAAATTGATGACTTTTATGTTCAGGTAACCATTCCTTTTCTTCAGTTTCTTGTCCTTTTTGTACCATAGTCTCAAATGTAAAATAGTATTGTCACTGATGACCTTTTATAAGTGGTTTTGTTCCTTCAGAGATTCATTTTCTTGCTTGATGTGCATGTTCAATATCTCTAGTTCATAGATTTATTGTTTCAAAGAGTTTACTAGAGGTTCTTGTAGACTGTTAGGCTGCTCTTCAACACTTGATTTCTCCTTTTCATGTCTCTTTTCTAAGGAATCAATGTAGTCATAAATTTCTTGTTGTTTCGGGACGATTTCTGGGGTCCT
Source organism: Pinus albicaulis (assembly GCA_034641835.2). Taxonomy (NCBI): domain Eukaryota; kingdom Viridiplantae; phylum Streptophyta; class Pinopsida; order Pinales; family Pinaceae; genus Pinus; species Pinus albicaulis. The sequence continues at coordinate 13,826 of JAXQQM020058506.1, read as the reverse complement.
TCTTCTTGGACTATGTGTAGGAGAGGCAGTAATAGGTGATGGTACTCGTGGCTATTCATCTAAATCAACAAAATTTTCTCTTTGTGAAGATGTCTTCTTCAAAGGTTTATGAAGTCTGGAACTTTTCCTTAGTTGTGGCGGGCTTAAGATTTATGAGTTTATAACTTTTCCCTTTTCCTTTACATTACCTCTGTTTTTGTGGCCACTCTGTTTCTTATTCTTCAGTAATTCTGTAATGGTGATTTCTTCTTCTTCTTGCTGTGTTTGAGGTGAGGATTTGTCTTCAATGTAGGTATCAACCTTTCTTCTCCTGCTTCTTTTTTTCTTATTAGCCTTAGGTTGTTCTTGTTTTTCTTCTTAAAATGATTCATGATCAGGAAACTTTCCCAGGAGTCTCCTATACTCTTTAAATGGAATTCAATGTGTATGTTTATCAATCCATGATGATACATGATATTGTCTATGGATTGAATTCTTTTCTGCACAGTTCCTGACATTCTCCTTAAGCTCTTCAATAGGAAGTATGGGAGGTTGATTTCTCTGTCCTCTAGGAAATTCATTAATAGTCTGGCATGGTAGACAAACATACAACCAAATCTACCCTCGAAAGTAACAATTTTTTGAATAATTAACAGCATGTTCCTCCATTTGTTTTAAAGTGCCGTACTGGGAATTCCTTTCTTAAAAATAGTAGTGTCCATACCTGGATTTTTTAGAAAAATCCTCCATTTTTCTCCATGAATTTCCCTATTCTTGAACCATCTTTCACTAGTTTTTGGAAGTTTTGTGGCTTGCTATGAAGGACTCTGTCACTGAAAAATTTGTGTCCCCAATTTCTACCTTGGCCCCATTTAAGGCCCTTGTGAAGGATTTGGTGACCTCTTCGTGGAATCCATTGAAAGTTTTATGAACTGAAGCCATCGTACCTTCTGTAGCATTTACTTCCTCTGTGGATAACCTTCCATGATTTTTCCTCCGACAAGCTCAGTTCTTACTATTAAACCCATGTCTCTGCTATAAGGAATTTTTTCTTTCAAGATTATTCCTCTTCATCCAGGTGAATTGAGGGTTTGGCTCTGAGTTAAAAATGTCGAGAGGAGATTGTAGAGATGTGTAGGTAAATAGGTAATCGATAAAGTGTTTAAGAACGTGAGTAAGTGAGGTTACGGTGTGAGATATGACCGCTAATCATTAATGAATAAAATTGGTCTTGATCCTTAAGGGGATATGATACAGATGAAATGGAAAATTATGGATTTTTGATGCAAATTGTGTACAATCAGTTTTAATGATAAAAATTTGAGGTGGCAACATATGATCATCTAATTTATATACATTAATGTTTTTGAACCTTATTATTTAAACAAATTTTGTAACACACCTTGGAATTAACCTTTGATTTTCTTCTTTCGGTCTTTATTCCTTAGGTGTCTTTTCAACATGATCTTCAATTGGAGTCTTCAATTACTTCTGTTCAGTATGTCCTACTTCAATAGGCTACAAAAGTGTATTAGAGCTGTAGAATGTGATGATAACTGCAGAAATATAGCAATTTTGTAGCTAATCTTTTATTTCTTTAAAAAAAAAGAAAGGTGTTATCACTCAATCAGATCTCTAAGGTTGAGAAAGAGTCGAAACAGAAGTAACCATAGACCAATCTCTTAGCTTGGTAGCTAGCCCTACCAAACCGGAGAGGGTTCTCTCCACAAAGTCACAGCTAAGAGGGTTGGATGAAATAGGGTTTTAGGCTAGGTATGAGTATAGGGGTTTTTTGTTTGAATAGGTTTTGCTAGATGGGTGAATTAGCTCAAAGAGGCTAGGTCAAGGAAAATAAGATTAGGATTGTAATCCATTCAATGGGGCAAGGTAGGTAGGAAGGCTAAAAATTTAGGGTTTCAAGGTGAAATGGATCAAACTAATGAGGATCTAGAAAGAGCAAGGAAAAGTGTGTATTCTTTCTAAACTAAAGAAATTGAACAAACTATGAAGATTTTCCCAAACCAGAGCATAGAATATGAATTTTTCTTATCAAATTGAAAATCAACATAAAATAGAGGTGAAATGAATGATTAAGACAAAAAATTCATACATATGTAACATAAGAAGAAAAAAAGCTAAATTTCCATACCACAGGTATCCCAAAGAAATAGCTGCAACTCTTTCATTAATTTCCTACCAAATACTGATTACACTAGAGTCTCTGATCTATACCACACCATCCAACCTCTAAAATGAGTCCAAAAGAATAATATATAGACCAAAAACAACCTATACGGACCTTAGGGGTCGAATCCATGAGAGGAGGAGCAGTTCCACCAAAAACTGAACTGATACCTAGAGTGTAGGGAGGTGAAAGTAACTCATCCCTCACTTTTTGGAAACTGATTCATTACATCATCATCAAAATTTTTCATCTAATGTATTTACCGTAGGTAAGTGTAAAAACACCATAATTACATTTACATCACTTAATTACATAGGTAAAACTTGAATTTCCAAGGTGAAACTGGAAAAAACTAGGAAAATTTGAAAATATCAGCAAAATGATTTTTTTTTTCAAAAGCGTAGCGCCAGGGTAAAAAAAACAGTTCCTACTTCAGCTCCATGTTTGAGGGGGTTCTTGGTGTCCAAATTGAGCTCATGATAGCTCATTGGAAAGCCTTTCCAGTCTAGTTTCCAGATCTATGCCTGGTTTTCAAAATGGGTCTGATTTGACCCTCCAAAAACTTATTCTCTTGTTATCACAATAAAAATTTTCAAAATTTGTTTTGATAAGGTCACCATAGGTTTCATGTTATGTCATGTTGGGTCAAGTATTTGATGAAGAATTTACCAAATCATGTTTATCCTATGTCAAAAAAACCACCATGAGTCATGTTATGTCAGTCAACTACACCTCATGTCCTTTAGTTTTCATTCCCACACTTTTAAATCAGAAAAATATTCCACTTTCCAGTTAAACACAGTTTCGTAGCGGATTCAGTGCAAAATAGGTAGATTTCGCTACGAAACTGCCTGATAATTTTGTAATGACTATGATGACTTCTCTGTTTTTTTACTTTTGAGCAGTCAACTTCAAGGGTGGTTTATAGGAAAACAAAGAAATATTTTAAGAAAATAAGAGAGGTTACTGTCAATCACATATCAAATAACATTAACCTCATTAAATTTTCTCAAAGTTTCTACAAATTGGGAGATTCAGAGATGTCTTTTGGCTCTATTTTCAGAATGCAGAATTTTCCTGTTTTATACATGTTTTTAGAATGACCATTCTAGACAGCTGGAGATGGTTTTCAAAAACCCAAGAGAGGTTTTTCTTAAAAACATACTTACCTACAAAAACCTCTTTCCGTTTTGCAACATATATCAATGATAGAGAGAAAAGAGCTCATGTTTGAACCCTATTTTTTCAGAAAAAACAAAGTCATTTTATTGATAAATAAACTTGCTAAAGGTGAAAATGACGTTTTTTGAAGAGGGTAAGAAAAAATTTTGCATGAACATACTTCATAATATCAATTTTCAGACCTATAGGTTAAATTTGGAAGAAAAAGGGAGAATTTGGAATTTTCTCCATAATTGGGTAGTTTCGTAGCGTGCTCCAGGCTTGAAGGCCGAAAAAACGCTACAAAATTTCTGAAGATGCTCTTTTGCCTTTAAATCAGTTTATGGAGAACTAAGGAGGGAAAATTTTTGAATTTATCTCATTAGCCCCAAGTAAGATCCTCCAACAGTTAGAAAGGTCAAAGGTTATGCAAAATGTGGATTTTGGAGTTTGCTACGAAATGAGTGCTATGAAATTTCTGAACATGATTGTTTTAGCAGTCAACTTCAAGTTTGAGTTCTAACCAAATGAAAAAGGATTTTGGAAATATGAAAGATTTTTTTATTCAGCACGGGACCATATACAAAAAAACTCTCTCATTTTTTGCAAAGCCATCAGGGTTTGGAAATTATACACTCATCTTTGAAGCCTATTTTTCAAAATTTTCACTAACCATATTTGTGAAACAATTGCAAAAATTCGACTTGGAGGAGGTGTAACTCAGCATCCATGTGGTATAGTGACACATAAGAACTCCAGTACACTCATAAAATTATTTAGCTGAATTTGATAAGGGTTATGAAATGGATTGTTGAACTATTAATGAAAGAAGAGTCCTTTTTGTATTCAAACTCTGTAAAACAGAAATATCCCTAAGAAGTCTCCAGGTGATGGAATCATGTTTGAAATAGGTCTCTGAGGTGGGAATCCAAAGCTAGAAAGGTTGAAAATAATTTGTATAAGTCCTCACTCTATAAATGAGGGAGTTTTAGAGTTAGAAGGGGTTGGGAGATGGTGACTTGAGACTGCTACTCTTGTAATTTCTGATATCAGTAATATAGATAGGTTGTGTTTCTGCTTCACCTAAGATTCTTGGAATGTTTCAATGAGCTTATGTTTTATGTCTCTATTTGTCTTACTTACAATAGCTTGAGGTTGAATTACTCAGAATTCATGTCACACATGCTCTGACTTCCTTTTAACATTGAGTTATTGAATATTTCTGTGTTAGTGTTTTCCTTCCATTGAAATAGTAAAAGCCCCAGCTTCAAAAAGTAGATTCATTTGTCATTAAATTCCTTCTTACTGAGTCCATGAGCCCAATGGTAGGGAAATGTATCCCATTTTCTCCACATACAATCACATACACTAAAACACTCATGGAGTTAGACATCTGTTTTAAGACCTAATTCAGTAAATCCTTTGATAAGTTGAGAGAGCCCTCTCATACTGAAGAGGCTAATCTTCAGTCAAAATATGGTTTGAAATAGTTACTCCAAGTTGACCATTGAAGCAGCCCAACAAGACTCAATTTGGTGATAACATTTTGGCACCGTTGCCGAGGAACGAAGGTGTAATTTTTCCCTGGGAAGAACAAAAAAGTTTCAGTTCTAAGGTCTAAAAGCAACAGACACTTAGACACATATTGGCTGTATTTCTACTCTGGCGACTCCACACATCAAATAATCAATTGGAAGGTGACTCCACTACTTGACGATCAATAGCTTGATGAAGTTACAAGATGAGTTCCATGGCAAGAATAAATGCCAGGTATGCCCCTATGAATCAGTCTCACATCCCTGGTTTTCCAAATCCTATGCCAAAGGTCAATTGGTTAACTGATCTTCCCATATTTAAAAACAAAAAGAAATACAATGCTGCTCTTCATTTGGTTAGATTCCATATGCATGTACATAGACTTAAGGTTCAGTTCCCTGAGGATTGTCTCATGAATATGTTTATGGTCACTTTAGAGGGAAAAGCATGGTCTTGGTACGAAAGCCTTCCAAATGGTTCATTATATTCTTTTGCTGATTTCCATGTTGCATTTTATGAGATGTATAAAGAATGTCATTCTTCCTTAGTACTGGTCAAAGACTGCTGTAAACATTGTGTGAGTTTTATTGAATATTTGGAGAATTGTTATGAAGATGATGAGTTCATGGATGAGGGAATTTTAGAGGCCCGTCATGACAATCCCTTTCATCACCAAGAAGAAAGGATAACCTCTCTCTTGGATGAAAATGAAACCCAGTAGGAGTTTATTTATGAAAATCACATTACATCCTCTGGGTTTGATGAAAAGTTGCAGCAGACTTGTCAGTCTTTTGATCATCATGAATATGAGAATCATTTTAAACAACAAGAGGAAATACTAGAAGATAATTGATATAATCCTCAGGTAAAGGAAGAAATGTATTCTTCATGTCATTCCTTGCATCAACCTGCATCAAATGAAGAAAATTTGAAAAGAAAAATTTAGAAAATCAGATGGGTATGCTTGTTGAATCATATGAAGAGTTACCTTTAGAAATTTTCGTGGTACATGCTGAGGCAATTCCTTTTGAAAGTGTCCAAGAATACTCCAATTATTTCTTCCTCTCAAATGAAAATAATGATCAATAGATTTTTCCTTTTTTATTTGAGAAAGGTCACAAGGGTTATAATGAAGAATTTGAACAAGGAACACCATCAAAGGATCATATTTACTCACACTTTCTTGTTGATCAACAAGAATTATTCGTGCATACTCTCAAAGATCCTTTCACAACTCTCCTAGAATCTTCTATAGGAATGAATTTTAATACGATTTTCACTTATGTATACAAATTCAGATGGTGGAACAAATTTTCATCTCTCATGAATGACTTTATGATCAGAGAAGTGGAATGTCTGTTCCAATCCAGTACTCAACTTCTTGATTGGCTTCATTGGAAGAGTGAGATCACTTGATTCATTTTTTATGGAGAGCAAGTAGAATAGGATAATTTGTATATAAATAAGCTTGAAGATCAAGCATTTTTTCAGTTTCAGTTTGAAATTAAGCATGTGTACTTTTAGTTCTTTAGCAGCTACTGGTTTTTTTCAGTGCCAAGGTTATAGGTCAGAACGGGTTGCAAGTTTTCATTTTGAAAATGGGAGTGTTAGAGTCAGCCTTTGCAGCCTTCCTCCAGTGATAAAACATGCTCTTACAAAGTGATTTTAAGGTGTCAAGGTCAAATTTTGTCATTTCAATGAGTCTTCAAGTAAAATTTGGTCACTAGGTATTAGGTCTAGGGTTTGTTTTCACTCCTTTCAAATTTGTCCAAATGTCAGTCCATGTCACCATTCAGTTGAGTGTACCATCATTCAAAGGGTTTTCATCATCATGTCAAGTTTTTTTGGGTCATTTTACACCTTGTTCATGCTTCAGTTGTGCCTAGGTAAGGTTCATTTCCCTCTCCTAGGGTTTTGGAGGTAATTTCTCTTGGATGGTAAAATCATCAGAAAAACTTGTATCCTGATATTCATACACCTTCCCCTATCCTTAATGTACCTTATTAAACACTTCCCATCACTGAGATCCCCCAAATTCCTCATTTTCGCACAAACCCTAGTTTCTTGCTACAACTTGGCAATTTTCTAGGCTAGGCCTGTGTTTTTCCCTTTTGGACCCCTTACCCTCACTCAATCTCTGAAATTCCACTTTCCCCTGCTTCCTAACATCCCTCCCTACTTCCCAAAATTTTTTCAAGAATTTAGAAGCCCCTTATCCCCTTCATTTCGCTTCATTTCGACAAATCCCTTGTTCCACACATCAGGATAGGTTTTACTCCAATGATGTTTCTGAGCAATAAAAGATGAATTTGGGAAAATTTAGAGAGGTGTTTTTCCAAAAAAGGCCAAGGAAGAAAAACCTCCTTCACTTTTTACACAGGTGTCATGGTTTTAGAGAAATATCAAAAACACAGTTGCCTCAGGATAATTGATGCACCGTTGAAGTGACCTTGGGAAAATCAATATTTCTCCTAGCTTGGTTGGCCAAATGACTTTCTTCATGAGTTAAATGATAACTAGACACAAATATATTTCCAATGAGCTATCATGAGCTCAATTTGGAGTTGAGGAAGACCTTCAAAAGTTGACTGCAACAGCACTCTGCCTTGAGGTAGCCTCATTCTTCTCATTTTGACCAGTCTTGGGAGATTTCATTTTTGACAAGGCAAATGAACTCCAAATTGAAAAATTCCACTTATGTTGGAAATTAGACTCAATAATATTTCCAACGAGCTATCTCGTGCCTAATTTGGACACCGGGAAGGCCTTCAAAAGCCTCCTGAAAAAGGTGCTACGCATTGGGTTGCTTGCGCGACGCATTGGGCTGAAACATCAAAATTTTGCCATTCTTCTCCAAAATTTCCAAATGTGCTCAAATCTGTGGTGTGCAAGTAAGTTAAGAATTTTTCCATTGCAAGTGAATATTTTTTCTCAGAATTTATGGTGTTTTAGTGTGCAAAATCTCATCATTCAGTTAAAAAATAAAAAAGGAAACTAAAACAGAGTTTATGTGAAAAGTGCCAAAGTTTTCAAACAACGGGTTTTTCAAATCAAAAAATCAAAATCCTTGGTATACATAAGATATTTTCATGATCCAACACTCCATGTTCATGCCAAGAGATAGCTTTTATTCTAGACAAATAGTGGAGGAGAAACACAAGTGTTTGGAGGTAAAACTGGCCAAACTGTGTGTGATTTATTGAGTGCGGCGCATTGGGCAGCCGGCGCGACGCACTGGGCAGGCGTGGCACATTGGGCCGGCCGCTGCAGTGTAAAATTTCAACTGGCGTGGCACATACAAGGTGCATGGTGCACTGGGCTGACTGCGCGGCGCACAGGGCAGACAGCTAGATTTTTGTCATTGCCCCCAAAAAATGCCAAATTTCTCGGTCTCTTTTGTTCCGTGTAAGTTCAAATGATCTTGTAATTACCATTAAGCAATGTTTGGTGTTGTTTGAAAGGGGAATATAAGAGTTTGTATGCCAAAAAATTAAACTCTATCATTGGTTAAGAATTTCTCTCCTAGGGTTTGAAATTGGTGTTTTAAAATAGTTTTGTGCCACATATTCCATTCCCCCCTTGTTGTTTCTCTCCCATCATTGTTATTTCATCAATACACTATCCTCTTACATATCGAAGAGTCATTCACTCCTAAATCCCTATTCCCTCATATCCCAAGCCACTCATTCCTAAGTCCCACTATCCCTATCCCTAAAGTAATTGCATTCCTTATCATTCTCATTTTCCTATTTCACTTGTAAAAATTCCCAAACCAAGTCTCCCAAACAATCAGTGGCTGTCCCTTGTCCCTAAGTTTGTTAAATTTTCAAAAAGGCAAATTATCACTTGACAAAACCCCATTATCCTCACTGCCCTTTTTCCCACAGTCCCTTCCTGTTTGGCACATATTTGGAAATCAAGACAAAGGCACCAAATTCTTGTTTTCATCTCATACAAATCAGCATATGCTTGGCATAGACTTTGAAACACCATGGAGACGGACATCGACACATCATATGACCGAGACAATGATTTCACCACTGAACTGCATGCACCAGGAGGGCACTGAAGCGTCGAAAAAGAAATGATAGGCTCCAAATTTTGGCCAAAGCTTCTTTGGCTGAGCATAGTACTTCATGAGGGACCTTCAGCCCAAATTTCAAGAAATTTGGAAAAAAATATTGTCAATTTTGAATTTTTTGGTCACAAAACAGGTGTTTTTGCCCGACGCGTAGTGCCACTTGGCACGTGCTTACGATTGGGAGATCCTTTGGAGAAAAACTTAGTATTTCTGGATTTTTTATGAAAATTTATGCATGCTCAGGAATGGCCTAAGAATTTCATCAAGTTCTGGGTTGCCTAAAGGGTCAAAAACACCCTAAAATTGGCCTTTCTGCCACCTTTTGCACCCACAGGAAGAAGTGATGAGAGATTGAACTTTTGGAGGGGAAAATGGACAGAAAATCCAGAAATTCTACTTGGGTTGGAAATTAGACAGGCAGGGCTTTCCAACGAGCTATCATGAGCCCAATTTTGAATTCAGGAAGTGCCTCAAAATCAACTCCAAACTTGTGCTACACATAGAGATTTTGGGCGCGGCGCATAGAGGATTTTGGCCTATTTTTCACTCCACATCTCAGAATTTCGCCTAGTTTTGGCCAGTTTCACTTTTTCATGTAACTTTTGATCTATCTTGATGTAATTTCATAACCATGATGTAATTTTGGCACATTTTTACTTGTTCTAGAATATTCATTCACCAAAAGGTGAAATGTGAGTGAATGGATCAGTTTCCTAGCATATAGAGGCAAGTTGTTTCATGGCCTATTTTCTAGTTCCTAGTTTAGATATGGTTGAAACAACTCCTAGAATGATGAGCTCGACCCCTAGAGGCATGGGAATGGGTTAGGCTTGTCTATATGATGTATTTTCTCAGTCATTTTCAGGGTTGGACATTTGGGATTGCTAGCACTTCATTGTACATTTCATTCTGCAATTTTGGCAAAGGAATAGACCAGGGTTTGCAGCCCTCTTTGGGATCCTTGTGGCTCTGTGTTTTTATGGTGTTTTCCTCTATGTATCTGTAAGTTCACTGATGTTTATGTGTACCATTTTCATTCTCCTTTCTTCTTAAACTGAACAAACAAGTTATAAAGGTAGAATTCATTGGTTTGCTTTGCTCTGCCTTCATTTTTGTTTAGTTTTTCATGTTTTCATCTATTTGAGGAGGAATCTTGAGACCCTCTTTCCCTCTTCATCTCCTCACCAGTCTTATCCATCCATTCACTCAATCTAAAGCATCAAAACTATTTCCTTCCTTGCCCCAATCAGAATTCTGCAAAAACTAGGCCTAATCCCCGCACCCAAAACTGCCTTTCCCTTTGATCCAACAAAAAACCCCAAAAACACAATCAAACTCCTTCACTTATATACCTAGCCTAAAATTAGCTTTTATTTCAGTCATCTCAAGCCCTATTGATTACTTTTCGCTGAGATTGACCCGGAGAGAGCCCTCTCCTGTTCTGGTAGGGCTAGCTACCAGACTGAGCGTGGTTTGATGTTACCCTGAACTATGCCTTCCTTCAGCCTGAGGTAGATTTAGGCTATAACAAAATGGGAGCAACCCAATAGAGGTGGCACTGGAACTACAAGTTCTTTGCTGTACCACAGGGGCACACCACCCCCACTGAAGCCACTATTATCACACTCAAAATTTTCAATTTTGTTTTTGATAAGGTCACCATAGGTTTCATGTTATGTCATGTTGGGTCAAGTCTTTGATGAAGAATTTACCAAATCATGTTTATCCTATGTAAAACAAAACACCATGAGTCATGTCATGTCAGTCAACTACACCTCATGTCCTTTAGTTTGAATCCCCATGATTTTAAATAAGAAAAATCTTCAAATTTCCAGTTAAACACAATTTCGTAGCGATTTCAGTACAAAATAGGCAGATTTCGTTACGAAACTACCTGATAATTTCGTAGTGAATATGAGGATGTCTCTGTTTTTTTACTTTTGAGCAGTCAAATTCAAGGGTGGTTTTTGGCCAAAAAGAGAAGTATTTTAAGAAACTAAGAGAGGTTATAGTCAATCACATATCAAATAACATTAAACTCTTTCAATTTTCTCAAAGGTGTTACAAATTTGGAGATTCAGAGATGTCTTTCGTCTCTATTTTCAGAATGCAGAATTTTCCTATTTTATATGTGTTTTTAGAATGAAAATTATGGATAGATGGAGATGGTTTTCAAAAAACCAAGAGAGGTTTTTATTCTTATCATAATTAACTAAAAAAACCTCTTTCAGTTTTGTAACAGCTATCAAGTATAGAGAGATAAGAGCTCATGTATGAACCTTGTTTTTTCAGAAAGAAAAACAAAGAGTCATTTTATTGATAAGTAAACTTGCTAAAGGTGAAAATGATGTTTTTTGAAGAGGGTAAGAGGAAAGTTTTCATGAAAATACTTCATAATATCAATTTTAGGACCTACAGGTGAAAGTTGGAAGAAAAGGGGAGAATTTGGAATTTTTAACATAATCAGGTAGTTTCGTAGCGTGCTCCAGGCTTGAAGGCCAAAAAACGCTACGAAATTTCTGAAGATGCTCTTTTGCCTTTAAATTCAGTTTTATGGAGAAATAAGGAGGGAAAAAAATTTGTATTTATCTCATTATCACTAAGGAATATCCTCCAATAGTTATAAAGGTCAAAGGTTATGAAAAAGGTGGATTTTGGAGTTTGCCACGAAATGAGCGCTACGAAATTTCTGAACATGACTGTTTTAGAAGTCAACTTCAAGTTTGATTTCTGACCAAATGAAAAGGGATTTTCGAAATATGAAAGATTTTCTTATTCAGAACAGGTCCATATACAAAAACCTCTCTTAGTTTCTGCAAAGTCATCAGGGTTTAGAAATTATACACTCATCTTTGAAGCCTATTTTTCAGAATTTTCACTAACCATGTTTGTGAAAAAATTGCAAAAATTCGACGTGGAGGAGGCCCATCTCAGCATCCACGTGGCATAATAACACATCAGAACTCTAGTACACTCATAAAATTAGTTGGTTGAGTTTTATAAGGGTTATTAAACGGATTTGTTGAACTATTAATGAAAGAAGAGTCTTTTTTGTATTCAAACTCTATAAAATAGAAATATCCCTAGGAAGTCTTCAAGTGATGGAATCATGTTTGAAATAGGTCTCTGAGGTGGGAATTCGAAGCTAGAAAGGTGGAAAATCAATTTTATGAGTGCTAAATCTATAAATGTGGGAGTTTTAGAGTTATAAGGTGTTGGGAGATGGTGACATGAGACTTCTACTCTTGTAATTTCTGATATCAGTCTTATAGATAGACTGTGTTTCTGCTTCACCTGAGATTCTTGGAATGTTTCAATGAGCTTATGTTTTATGTCCCTCTTTATCTTAATTACAATATCTTGAGTTTGAATTACTTATAATTCATGTCACACATGCTCTAACTTCCTTTTAACATTGAGTTATTGAATATTTCAGTGTTAGTGTTGTCCTTCCATTGAAATAGTAAAAGCCTCAACTTCCACAAGTAGATTCATTTATCACTAAATTAATTTTTACTGAACCTGTGAGCCCAATGGTAGTGAAATATATCCCATTTTCTCACCTACAATCACATACACTAAAACACTCATAGAGTTAACCATCTATTTTAAGATCTAATTGAGTAAATCCTTTGATAAGTTGAGAGAGCCCTCTCAGACTGAAGAGGCTAATATTCAGTCAAAAGATGGTTTGAAATAGTTACTCCAATTTTACCATTTAAGCAGCCCAAAAAGACTCAATTTGGTGATAATAACATCTCCCAAGAATGTTAAAAATGGCAGTGCTAACATCCAAAACAGGGTAGAAATGTCATTTTTTGAGTGTTTTTTGACCATTTGACTACTCCTTTGACCCAAAAAACATAGAAAATTTGTTTTACTGACTTTAAATTGCCTTCTGAATCTAATGGTTCTGACCATTTTTCCATTGGAGGTCCCTAGGAAAAGCACAATGCCTAGGGCATTGCGTTTTTGCTAGTGTGACTGTGCAAAATTGCAAAAAACACAAAAAATTCCAAAATTTTCAAAAATTACTCAAATTTCCTCAAATTTTATTTTGTGGGATGATGATGAAGTGTGTTAGGAAATGAGTGATGCCTCATAAAGGATATCAAGCTTGTCCCCTTCTTTTTTCTTGGTTAGGTTTTCGAGTCTTGATTTGGTCTTTCAGAGCTTTGACCTTGCAATTTGATTTCTCTTGAAGTAGTGTTTTTCCCTCTTACTCAATACATCATTTTCCTTGTTTTCCTTGTCCAGAAGATTCTAAAGATGATGGTTGGCCCTGTCAATCCAATGCTCTAGTTTCTCATTGAGAACAATGGAAAACTACTCATTCACAGTTAGCTCATTCGCAAGCTCAACCTCTTTTTTCCTCTCTAGTTCTAGAGCTCTTTTTAGCCCTCTAGTCCTAGGTACTTTTCTTGGCACTTGTTATTTTTCCCCATTGGTTTCACCATACCTCTCATAAGCCTCATCAAGAAATCCCTTTTCCTTGTTTTCTTCTGTTTTTTCCTTGAGAAGCTGAGTCTCCATGATGGCCTGTTTGGTTTTGAGTTTTTCATTTTATTACTCATAATATGAAATGACAAACTTAGATTTCTCTAATTTGGTCTGAAGCTCCCTAATTTTGGCACCATTTTGCTTGATAATAAATTTGGAGACCTCATCTTCATGCTGCTCATCCAAGTCAACAAGGTCAAAATCAATCTCTATCACATGTAGGTCTTCCTCCTCATGAATGGCTACCTCATGTTCATATTCCTCTGCCATCTTTTGTTTTCCCTTCTATACCTTATTTTTTGGTGAGGAAGGCAGGACCCCTCCCAAAATATTTGGGGAAAACACCTTCCTATACCCTCTCTGATATGTCTTTTCCAATATGCC
>JAXQQM020082308.1:0-19429 GCA_034641835.2 Pinus albicaulis | reverse complement strand
AATTTTATTGCAATGTAGCAGACTGATCAGAGCAGTGCAGGAACAACCCCGAGACGGGATGATCGCGGAAAGAGGCCAGCGGAAGAACATGTAAAGTGCCAGCATTGCTCTATCTTAAGGTATTTTAGTTATTTACATAATTGAAATAATATTAATTTTGTTCAAATATGCAGACACCTAGCCATGGTACGCCTGATGATTCCCTCTATGAGGAAGAGCTTTCTTCATCCCTATCTCTAGTGCTCTTGTTGCGAAAAAAGGCACGAAATGCAAGGTCGGAATTTGATACTTTGATAGACGTGCCTCAAACACCTGAAACAGAAGAGAGGATAAAACAACTTATGACCCAGCTAGAAACATATCAGGTAATAATAAAAATTCAAAATGATATTTTTTTTGTTCTGCATGAGATGAATTGTGATAGTTTGATTTTTAATTTTTACATTGACTAAACTAACAAAAATTTCTTTTGTATGTAGCGTTTTCTGGCACTTGCTGAACCCGGTGTTGGTGGTAGTGGGACACAAGGGCAAGAAATTTCCCAACAACCCTCTCGTACACCTTCTACTCCTTTAGGTGCCATCCAAGAAACACACCCTACCCAAGCAGACACCCAGCCAACCGCTGAACGTGTTGGCAATGATGAGGCTGATATGGCCAACTACATTATTGCGTTTCCTGGAGCTACACGTGTCAGCTCCATAGGGACCATTAATGGCACGTTGTTGGTGAACGATGAAGGTGTCCCTATAAAGCATGTACAACTCCCAAGTAAATTTTAATATTTTAACTATTTCATGTACTCTATCTAAAACATATTTATCATGATTTTTATTTTTAAATTAATGATAATATCTTTTTTTTTCTGTGTAGGAAACAATGAGTTCTACAGGTTTTTGGAGAGCCATGCGTTGGTAATTTTTGGCCCAACCATACGCAAAAGGTGGAATTCCTATAATTCCAACCTGAAAAAAGAACTTCTAGATTATCTAGAAGCCCTTTTTGGGGTTGCCACATTTGACATAACAACGGTGGCTCGGGTAGCTGGCAAATATTTGAAATATAACGTGACTCAAACACCTGAAACAGAAGAGAGGATAAAACAAATTATGACCCAGCTAGAAACATATCAGGTAATAATAAAAATTCAAAAGGATATTTTTTTTGTTCTGCATGAGATGAATTGTGATAGTTTGATTTTTAATTTTTACATTGACTAAACTAACAAAAAGTTCTTTTGTATGTAGCGTCTTCTGGCATTTGCTGAACCCGGTGTTTGTGGTAGTGGGACACAAGGGCAAGAGATTGCCCAACAACCCTCTCGTACACCTTCTACTCCTTTAGGTGCTAGCCAAGAAACACACCCTGCCCAAGCTGACACCCAGCCAACTGCTGAACGTGTTGGCAATGATGAGGCTGATATGGCCAACTACATTATTGTGTTTCCTGGAGCTACACATGTCAGCTCCACAGGGACCATTAATGGCACGTTGTTGGTGAATGATGAAGGTGTCCCTATAAAGCACGTACAACTCCCAGGTAAATTTTAATATTTTAACTATTTCATGTACTTTATCTAAAACATATTTATCATGATTTTTATTTTTAAATTAATGATAATATCTTTTTTTTTCTATGTAGGAAATAATGAGTTCTACGGGTTTTTGGAGAGCCATGCGTTGGTAATTTTTGGCCCAACCATACGCACAGGGTGGAATTCCCAGAATTCCAACTTGAAAAAAGAACTTCTAGATTATCTAGAAGCCCTTTTTGGGGTCGGCACATTTGACAGAAAAGCGGTGGCTCAGGTAGCCGGCAAATATTTGAAATATACCAGGGACACCTATAGGACGCAATTGCAATTTAACCCTAGATTTGAGCGTCCTCTCGCAGTTTCAGAGAGTGAGTGGAGAGCACTCATCCATGACGGAAAAGAGAAAAGGGCAAAGAAAGAAGGAAAAATGCCAACTGGACCCGCAAGGTAAATTACAACTTTAATTCATTAGCTTTAATTTTCTCTATGTCTAAAATAAAAGTGTGCTACGTCATATCTGACTTAAATCTTTTGATGATAGGTTGCCTGACACCTCGAAGGCAACCAAAGCTAGGATTGAAAAAAAGGGCCATCACAAGCTAGGCTAGGGCGGCTACTTGAAAGTATCCGCAAGAATTGTAATTAAGTAGCTAAACATCTTATAATTAATTGTATCGCCTTCCAACATTTTTGTAATCCTATCAAATATGATTAAAAATACACAATCATATGTAATGTAGGGTGATGACTTCGGAACAGAAACTACAGAGGAAGATAAAAATATCACTTTCCATTTTGGCTATCAAGCCGTAGTTGAACGTCGCAGAAGCTTGGGGCAGGTCCCAAGATCTAGAATGCCTGATAAGGTAAAACATTAACCTTTCAATATGTTTGTTTTCATCTATAAATTTAATGTCTAACAAATTTGTTTAAATCAGGGGAGCAGCACTAGCGACGAGGAAAATAACCCAGTTTTAGAGCCAGATGTAGATGTTGCTCACGTGCAACCTGATCATTGTAGTGGGGACCAGGCCGACAATGCTACTATCAGTGAGGGCCGTGACGATAATTAATTTCCACTTATAATTTTTTCTAATTATACCTTTATGGTTGTCCTTATAACGTTTTTTGTTTAAATGACAGAGAATGTTTCCCTTGAGGATCTTACCACCAGAGAGGAAGACAGGGCAACAGTCCCAACGGCGACAACTGGTGCACCAGGTAAATAATCTCATTGCAATTTTTTTTAATTAATATTACCGAACTAGTTCAATGATATTTAAAAACTGACAATTAAAATTTAATATTATCTGTTTTTGTAGGCGATGCCCCGTCACTGGATGAGACCAGACATCGTGACTACGCAACTAGGTCAGCAGTGCGGGTCGAAAGGCACGAAACAGGAGCAGAGCACAATGATATTGATGATGTAATTAGGAGCTTTAGAAATAGAAAGAAGAAAAAGAAAATTTGATAATGTAAAATATTGTATTATTATAAGACAAACGTTACCATACTTGGAACGTTTTTTGCGTTATATAAAAAAATCATTTATCATACTATTTTTATGTCAAGCATTAATTTCAATGTTTCCTTGCGTACTTTTTGTTGAATTGTTTTTTTATTAGTTATTGAATATTTTTTTTATGCTCATGAAAGTAAAAAATGAAATATAAATTGGGTATTGGGGAATTGAGAGTGATGTGAGGGGGGGGGGGAGGGGCCATAAGAGCTTCCACCTTCACGTGGTTGGCCCTATTTAGTAGAGAATAATTTATTGGAGCGATTTAATCTTGGAGCAAACCTCCCTCGATCCAACGTAGCAACAAAAAAGTCACTGTTGACTTAGTTGCTACTCTTTCAGATTGTGGGAGGCTTGTTCCAAGTTCATGCGACTCCAATAAATTTTTCTTGAAACAAAGAGGAGCTTATTTAGGTATGTTTTGAAATTTTCAACATATGTTCTAACATTATCATAAGAATGCATCTTAGAGTAAAAAATACTACATCAATTACTTGTATTTATTGTATAAATAATGATGGATTTTGATTGACTTGGAAGCACAGGTACAAATCCTCTTGCATCATGAGCAATACAACTTGTCAACCAGGGTCATGTCCAGGATATTTTTGCTTGTGCACTTGACCAGGTTCGTAATGTCACATTTTGTAAGTTCCTTTACAGTTCATAATTCAATATTAAGTTTGTTCATTATTATTATCTAGGTTTTTTGTATGTGTTTTTTCATCTATTTGATTGTAAGCAACTCTGCATGTTTCCTGTTGTTCACTATTATTTCTCCCATTACCACTCCCAGGATGAATCCGACTTTATTATTACATAGGTTACTTTATTGTTACTATGATTTCTCCATTTACTCTCACTAAGTGTCTATATCACTAGGTGTATCTATTTTAAAATTATAGTTTCAGTGGTAGATAAATTGTTATCTTAAAATTATAGCTTTGATGGTGATACCTTGTGATTGATAATGCAGTTTGAAGCAGCTTTGGCTTTGACTAATATAGTCTCAGGAACCTCTGAGAATACAAAGGTTGTGATTGATTACGGGGCACTGCCTATATTTGTGGAACTTCTTACCTTTGGGAATGATAATGTTCGAGAACAGGTAGCACATTTATTTTAGAGGCATAAAATTATTCTTCCCAACTATCTTTATATGTCTGTAATTTTGGAATTTGATTTAAAAAACTAGTACCCAACTTTGAGTTCAACTGGTGTTCATGTAAGGTTGTTTGGGATTTGGGAAATATTGCTGGAGACTCTACAACATTTAGGGATCTTTCCCTCAGTCATGGAGCTCTGAGGCAGGTGCTTGCCCGGTTGAATGATACTGCCAGAATTTCAATGATAAGAAATGCTACATGGGCTCTGTCAAATTTTTGCCGTGGTAAACCCCAACCACTATTCGAACAGGTAAGCATAATACATTTTCTGCCTCTTCTTCTTAGTTCGCAGATACTGTGGATTTTTTTTATAGATCTTGGTGCTTGGTAGATTTGGACGTAATATGGACCTAGGTGCTTGTTCATTACAATGACTCTGTCATCAGGTTTTAGAAAATGCTCAGAAATTTGGGTTTCACAAGGGGATTACCCTTGCTTGTAATTTTCGATTATTAATCACATTCAAAAAAGTCTTTTGTAGCATTGCTGAGCTCTTTGTAGGTGAATTTCCGAGGCAATTTCACAATATCTGAACTAAATTTGTCTGTCCTTTTCAATACTCTGTGCTTGTAACAGAACCAGACAAACAATATAGTGGCCAATGCAACAACAACAACACCTCCTATTGCAATGCCTGCAATTCACCCTCTCTGCACGCATGAATGACTATGGCACCCTTTTTTGTGAACAGGTACTGGAGCTGAAGGTACTGGTTTCCATTAGGATCATGGAATTCAACATCCAAAATAGTATCAAATTCCATTGCAATAGTATTCCCTGGCGAGGGCAACAGTTCCTTGAGACCTATTGGACTCATCACCCCCAAATAGCCTCCAGGGCTACCCAGAGTGTGATCATCTGGAGCAATAAAAAATACTGATCCATCCCCAATTGAAACAAGAACACGACCCACATTGGTTACAGAAAACGAGAAACACGTTTTGAAAGAAGAAGAAAAGTTTGTATTATGGTCCAGAAATCTAACTGGTCTATTGTACAATGCCCTACCTGCACTTCAAATTGGTACTCCCAACTCCATGCTAAGGCTCACTGTGCCATTCTTCAGATGAGCATCTTAACCTGAATTTTGATTCCAAAAAACCCAAGTCCCCTGTTCTATGCCCAAGACCCTTGTTACAACGAGTAGATTTCTGAGCGAAATACTTCACAATAGGAAGCAAAAGAAACATCGCAAAATTGCTCGCTTTAGACTAATAATTTTCTGTGCGAAAATTCAACTGCGGACAGTAAAAACATAATATCAAACAACCAATCCACAATGTAATTTGAACATGAGGATTTATAACCAGAGAAAACCCTCTCCAGGTTAAAATAATTCCAGAATGTCTTTAAGATTCTACTAATGAGCACTTACAACACCATAGAAATTATTGTCACAATGAAATCTGCTGGAAGCAAAGCCCTTGTACAGTTTCTACATTTCCACAGTGGAAGCAAGAATCTTGCTATCTCTCATGATCTGGTTCTGTGGTCAGTTCCTTTGCTATGGCTGTCTTGTTCTGCTAAACGTGAATTTGTCTTAGCTTTGCCTCTGGTTCTCATTTAGGATCGTGGTTATCTGATCTTGTTGTGGCTTTGACTATACAAACTTTTTCAATAGGAAAATGTTGACTCTGCTATATATAGGAGCTTCAATGGGTGCTCTCAAACTGCTCTACTACAGTAGTTGCACTCTCAATGGACTTCTATAGAAATTGGCATCATCAATATGATTTGTTACAATGATGGCTCATGTCAACAAACTGTGCTACAACCATTGGCACCATGAATCTTCTCTCTGCTTCGTCAAATGGTTGGCACCATCAACTGAATTTGCGCTCCTCGGGGTGATGACAGTGCCAAACAAATTTTTGGGCAGCTTTGTTTTGTTTCTAATTCAAGGCAGAACTATGTTGGCCTTGTTTTTTTAGTCCTTGGAACTTAGTTCTCTCATATTTTCCATCCTATCCCCAGTTTGGTACAGAGAAAGACATAACTTCACGATATCAAAATTGACTATTTTTGGCCATTTATCTTTAGTAATGGTACAACTTTAATTTGGTGCATTCATACAGTATCTGAAGAGCACTCTCAAGCTGTTATTCAATATTTTAGCATAACTACTACATTTAACTGCCATGCTCTAATATTTATATCAACCATAAGAATTCTTAAGGTAGTTCCACTTTTGTGAAGCAGAAGGAATGCTTCTGACAACTTCTTATCATAGTGGTACAATTCTGTTCGCAGTTTATCTTTTATAAACCTCCAATTTTCCAAACATAGTAGAGACTACAATTTGCATCTCAAATTTTGGACAGATCTGTTTAGTATTCTATAGAAAATGCATTAAGAATAAAAAAAAGCCCACAATTTTGTAAAAATCCCACATTTTATTAAAAATATAAACAATTTGTAAAAAGCCCACAATTTGTAAAAATCTCACAATTTGTAAAATGCCCACTTTTATTTTCTTTTTGCTTATATATTGAGCTCCCATTGAGTTCAACAAGTCTTGGGTTTTCTACACCATTGAGAGAGATTTATTATTTTCTTTATAGGATAATTTGCATCAATAGAAGAAAACATTAGAGGTGGAAAAAAAATTCAAAAGGGTGAAAGGGGTGATGGTAGAGTTTATTGCCCTTGTAAAAAATGTTGTATGAGAAATAATGTTAGAGTTTTAATAGCAACAGCAACAATGAATTGTAGGAAATATGGGCACATTGATGGTGGATCAAATGACTATCGTCCTGTGGTAATTAATTATCTATCTTCATTTTGATTATATCGTAAAATTTTATATTATTTTAATATTTTTTATATGCGCACTAATGTTTAATTATTAATGTTTGTAATTTTCATAAAGGCACAGTGGCCCCCCAACTTTTTGCAGATGATGAACTAGCTTCCACAGCTAAATAGTAGTAGATTAAATGATGTTGCACCAGTACAAGAGCATATTGCAACAAATATTAGTATTGGAAATGATGTTGTACAAGGTGAAGAACATGAAGCGAATGATGAAGGTAATTTTAATGATCCCATGGAGGTAGATCATGATGACAGTAATGAGGCAGTTGACATTAATGATGGGACAAATCAAATGCCCCGAGACTTGTATGGTGAGTCAGATGATGATGGTGGAGATAGCAGTGACGGTATTTATGATGTACCTCTGATTGAAAGGTCAAGTGAACGCTTTTTGAACACTCAAATGCAACTCTTCTCTCTGCTACATTGTTGCTGGTGAACTTAAAGGTTATGAATAATTTGTCGAACAGATGTATGACACAACTTCTAAGGTATGCAATATGTATATATGATCACATATATTTAAATGTTGATTATTTTCCCTTTTTTTAGTTGTAATAAATGTGTATTGAGATTTGACCGCTACCGATTAGACCAGTTCCGGTTCGAAACCTGGTTCATTAGCTCCACCGGTCCGGTCACCAGTTCCGGTTCTAATAACTATGATATATATATATATATATATATATATATATATATATGATTAATAATCTTTACAAGACACTAGGTTTTTTTTATGTTGTAGATTGTTGGGTGAATATTTGTTACCATTGCCAAATACTTTACCTCGAACATATCGAGATCTACGTGCTATTACGAAACAATTTGGAATGGAATATAACACTATAGATGCATGTCCTAAATATCATATTATATATTACGGAGAACATGCATTATAAACAGAATGTTCGAAATGTGGTACCAGTAGATATCGAATAGATCAACTAACCAAAAAGGTGCCTCAAAAGGTTCTTCATCATATTCCCATAATTCCACTTTTGCAGCGAATGTTCAAGTGTAACAACATAACACAGTTTATGGATTACCATTCAAAGAATAGAAGTGGAGATGGTGTTCTTCGAATGCTTGCAGATGGTTCTGCATTTAGAGAAATCGAGGAAAAATATGTAGATTTTAAAAATGAACCTCATAATGTCAGGCTTTCATTGGCAACTGATGGTGTTAATCCATTTAGAGAGCTTAGACCTACTTACTCAGTGTGGCCTATTTTCGTTATCAACAATAACATTCCTCCTTGGATGTCAATAAAGAGGGAGCACATAATGTTGACTATGATTATTCCAGGTATTTGGTACATTATTTTTTTGAATGTAACATTTTCATTTCTCTCGTTGTTTGCATAAATATATATTTTATTTATTTACTTACTTATATATACATATATCGTGGTAGTAATGATTATGTACCATAATTTTGAACAATTAGGTAAGTACCAGGTCAAAGATATGAATGTCTATATTGAGCCTCTTATCTATGAGCTAATACAGTTATGGCATGGCATCACTATGTATGACATCACTAAACCAATCAAGCAAAAGAGATTTCAATGTCGTGGAATGCTTGTATGGACAATTCATGATGCCCTAGGACGAACACATGTTTGTGGTATGTAATATTTCGTTGCACTTTAATATAATACATAATTATCTAAATTAGATATACCATATTGCATGTTTTAAAAATGATCTCATAGTATATTAATTGTTATTGATCCATCTATTGCAGGTCTTCAAACAAAGGGTAGATTTGCATGTCCAGTTTGTGGTCCTAATATGAAGTATCGTCATTCGCCAGACTTAGGAAAGATGGTGTTTGATGAGTTTAGGCACTTCCTCTCTAGGAACTATAAGTATCGTACCACTGAAAAGCATCTTTTCAATGATAAAGAAGAAACTGGATTAAACCACGAAGAATGACACCTCAGTTGTGGATGTTGGAATATAATAGAATTAATAATCGTCAAGCAGCTGGTACATAATTTGTGTGTGTATATATATATATATTAGTTGTTTATGTAATGTTTTGAATTTTTGTTTTAACTAATGAATTTATTTTATTGTATTTTACAATTTATATTGTTCTGATTTATTTTATTCTTTGATATCAAGGTCATCGTCACGGTGAAGGTACTAATATTGTACTTCCACCTGGAATGAAATGTTATCCTTCTCAATTCGTGAGGTTGCCCTACTATGAGGACCTAAAAATAGCTCATTTGTTTGATACAATGCATGTCAGGAAGAATGTGACAGAAACGTTATGGCGAACCATAGATGGTGCACATGATAGAGATAAAATTGACAAAATTTGTGCTAACATTGAGAACTCGAATCATGCAATGAAAAGTGTGATCGACAAATCAAATAACAATGGAGCTCGAAATTATATTAATATTCCATGGTTATTAACAGAACAACAAAGCAATGATGTAAAAGAGGTCGTTAGAAGAATTAAATTTCCAAAAGGTTTTGCTTCAAACATAAATAATATCTTAACGAAGAAAGGTGACTTCAGTGGGGTGAAAACACATCATTGGCATAAATTTATTAAGGTAATTTTTTTGGTATACGTTTTTGTATGTTATTGCTTGAATACATATTTTAGATTTTCCTTTTTTCTGTTTAATTCGGAAACCAATAACGATTCATTTTTTATTGTTATAGCATGTTCTACCTGTATCTCTCCCAAACGACTTCGACAACAATGTCAAACAAGTTATATATGGTCTTAGTAAATACATGAGGTAAGTAGTTTTGATTTATACGCAAAATCTAATTGCTACAATTTCTTTTCGTACTTAATGAAATGATGTATTAATTTACTTGTAATGAAATATATATTATGTTTCACTGAAATAACCTTGCGTAATGATTTGCAGATGGTTGTCATTGAAAGAAATCCATCAAGATGAAATAAAGTATTGGAAGAGAGAAATTCCTCGCCTAATGTGTGAAATGCAAAAGTATCTACCTCCAACATTTTTCAATGCACAAGAACACTACTTGATACACCAAGTTGAGGAGATTGAAATGTGTGGACCAGTATACACAAGGTCAATGTGGATGGTCGAGAGGCACCTGAAATCCTTGAAGGCTTTGGTTAAACAAAGAGCACGACCTGAGGGTTCTATGGTGGAGGGATATGTGGTATATCAATCCATGGTGTATATTAGTCATTATCTTCCTAAATTAGCTGCGCCAGTCATGAAGGCGGTGGATTACATTTGGGATGTGAACTCCATCAAAAAATTTGAAGAGGAGCACCTGTTGGGAAAAGGTAGAATGAAGAAAGTGAGAGGTAAAAGATTTATTATGTATAATACATATAATGTTTCATTTTTTTACATCATGTATATGATCATTATATTCATTTAGGTCTTATTCTTTCATAGTTTATTAATTAATATAATTTACCATGGTTATAATTAATATTTATTAATATTGGTGAATTATTGTTTTTTTATTCAAGTGCTCAAGATTATGAGGCACTACTTTTATACATTGCAAACAATCTTGAGTGGATGAGTGAATGGATTGAAACATGTAAAGCATGTAACGACGGTAGGTTATCATGGAAACTACTATCTGAATTGATTAGAGAAGTGTATCGTAGTGGAGATGGAAACGTTACAGACAGGGAAATCAATTTAGCATATGGTTTGAAAGATAGAAAGGTACGCAATTAATTCACCTATTTTATTCATTACTTGTTTTATACTATATTTATAATGTGACAACAAGTTTGATTTTTCAGTTAATTTTCATGCTGTGTAAATTATATGATTAATTATTAATTGAGAATGCATCTTTTTCATGTTTGGCATATTGCAGTTGAAACACCACAAGGCTATGTGGTGCAATGGTCGTAAATTTCGCGTTAAACAGTTGGATGATAACAGGAAAACTTCTGATAGTGGGATAACTGTAGTATTCCAGGTCACTAATGTTTCCTCCAGGAGTGACAGACATCCTCAAGAATCTGAAAATAGATATTATGGGTTCTTAGATGATATAGTTGAGTGTGACTTTAATTCCTTCAAAATAGTTTTGTTTGACGTCAAATGGTATAGGCTACGAATGAATGTACGTGATGATGATAGAACACTTATTCAACATGAAAATGGATTTCCAATGGTTAAAACATCACAGTTTGAAGCAGGAAAAGATTGCTATGTTTTTCCAAGCCAATGCGAACAAGTCTTTTACTCAGAGGTTCCAGGTGAGAACGAATGGTCATTTGCTATTAGATATGATCCAAGAGGAAGGCCAGTAGAGTATACTGTAGAGGAAGAAGATGATATTGATCAAGAAGAAGATGATGCAGTGGCAGATGAGCAGGAAGATGCATTGAAAAACGAAGAAGATATCTTAGAAGATGAACCAGGCATAGGAGATAGATCACCCTACAATAATCACCCTACTTCCGTATACTCTCCCTGGCCATATCGATTGCTATTCGTGGGACTTACGAAGTCGATCAGATCATATCTCAGATAGATATGGATATATATCCCCCTCAACATAGGTCATCGAAATGATCTTGGACAACCCCAACAAAAGCACGAAAGCCAGAATCTTTCATTAAATTGATTCCTGTTCAAACTCGAACAGTGTATAACCACATGGATAAGCTCACATTAACCCATCAATTTCGAATCCAATTTGTGATTTGTAGGAATGATATATCGAGATATCAAGAAGGAATTAGCATGTAATAATGTCGATTCATACGACAGAGTATTTCTTCAGGCGCTGTACTTATAGGATGGGAATAGAGAAGGAAGAGGCAATCCCGAAGATTTTGCATAATCTTTTTTACCTAAAATAAAAAATAGGATTCATTAGTTTTTTATTAGAATACGAAAATGTGTTTGAATAAATTTGTTCCAGTTACTCTTTGAGACACAATGCATAAAGGAAGGGAATATGAAGATTCTCGAACAACGAAAATAATCCAACTTACTTCGAAAAAAAAAAAAAAAATTGAACGAGAAGCCGTATGAGGTGCAAATCTCATGTACGGTTTTGTAGAGTGACAGTGAAGAAAACTTATCTGTCAACTTTTCCACTATCACCCCAAAAAAACCAAACTCTGCCTTACGTAAAGTTGCCAGAGTACGATTAACCTCTGGATTTGAAATCACTGCTTATATACCTGGTATTGACCATAATTTACAAGAACATTCTGTAGTATTAGTAAGAGGAGGAAGGGTTAAAGATTTACCCGGTGTGAGATATCACATTGTTCGAGGAACCCTAGATGCTGCCGAAGTAAAATATCGTCAACAAGGGCGTTCTAGTGCGTTGTATATTCTTACTTATCTAATACTTGTATCATTTCATGATGATGCCATGTGAATTGCTAGGAACATGTTAAGTATATAGCTAACCTAATAACGAACGTTTTGTCAGGGGACTAGAGCAGGCTACCGTGGAAAAAAACGATTTTATTTTTCAGGAGATTTGGAACTATTATATGTCCAAGGTTTAATATCGAAATCATTTTCGAAGTTTTCCCTGATTGTTTCAACAGAAAATGAAAAATACCTTGACCTTTTTAGAACGGGTTCAAGTCAAATAGCAATGATTTGAAACACTTTTTTATACACTATTTTGTAAACCTAAGGACTTGATCGTATAGATATGTAAAATACAGGTTTTCCAATCATAGCAAAAGAAAGAAAGGGAATAGATACTCAATCGAGAGTGAGTAAACAAAATTATATGCATAAATAATATATCTCATCTATGCAGATAGAATCATGTGGAAAGTCGTATTCGACGAAAGTCGTATGTACGGTTTGGAGGGAGATCTTTCATACCTTTAGAGATTATTATGGTTATAGATCCAAATTCATCGGGACAGGATACATCTTTTTCCGAGTATAATCCCTTGCTACATAAAAGAATAGGAAATTCCCTTTGTCGCTGTGGGATAACAAGCATTCGAATATTGATCGAGCTATCTAATCGATTTGGAGCTATTATAGCTGGATCCACTCTTTGGGGGATATGAGTCGAAGCAATAAAAAGAATATTTCTAATAGAATCTTTCTCACCACCCCTAGAAATATAGTTCAATAATAAACCAAGGAAAGAGTCAGTGAAGCCTAAACCAAATAAATGGGTAATTGTGTCATTGACATTGAGTTCATGAATGTTTGGAATCCATATTATACAAGGAGACATTCTTTTCGCCAATTCGAAGGTAATATGGAAATGGTCTATTGTGTCTCTCCAAAAAGTATTAAACTCAGTAGGAATACGTCCAGGATCAGGGTAATATAAAAACTTACCATACAAGAGCTTCTTCAGAGATATTCTTATTCAAGGAACATATGAGTCTGCTGCTAGAATTTTGATCAAATAGGATCGGCCAGTTCCCATAGGACCTATAAGTAAAATCCCTTGGGAAAATAATGATCTTGAGTGGAATGAGAAAGGCATTTTGGGGTTGGGTTGACACAATATTTGTGAAGAGGTAATCTTCTGATAAAAAGCAAGGAATATCCGGTTTTCTGCTAAACAAAACGGATTTAACTCGTAATTCATTAGACCTTTTTGAGAAGTGTGGGCCAAATATCGTAAGTGAATAAGCCCCGGCTGTCCAGTGATTTGATCTCCAAATTCCTTCTTGAGGAAAATATGACTTACAGTCATATTTGATTCAAATTGAGAAAGGTTTTTTTCCATCATTAGAAACTGAACTAGTATTTCCATCTCTTTTTCGGAGATATCCATGCTAGAGCACAATCCGTTCAACTCTCTTATTATAGTTATAAGCAAATTGAGCTTTCTATTCTTCCTCTTCCTCTTCGTAGAAGGAAGACTTTCTATGTCTATATAATAGAGAAGGTAATTATACACGGGAGGATTTATCGGTTTTTGCAACTCTATCACGTATGATGGATCCTCTAAATACTGGATGAGTTCAAAGTCTATCTTTAAATTGATAAAGGCGGAATAAATCACTTTAAAATATCGAAGAATAGAATACGTAAGAACGAAAAAAGGGATAAGAATCCATATTCATACCTCCGAGCATTTAGTAATCTCAGATGTGTCCATTCTCGATCACTAGTTTCCTCTATGAAACAATCCTCGCAGGAAGATAAAAAATTATTAATAAGAGTCGTTCTGAATCTAAAATTCAAAAGATTGGTTAGATTCGTTATCAATTTCCATTTGATAGGTTCCCATAATGGATGAGAAAGTTCCCACAATATATTCCATTTAAGCATAATATTATGCTTAATATCTTGCAAAATAGAAACAAATGGATTACTGCCATGTAGTAATATCTCTGGAAGAGTATATAAAAGCATATATTCAAGATATTTACACCATGCAGAGGTAAAAAACTATGGCATATATTTTTTGAACAAATCCCATTTTGAAAAAATACTATCTATTTGAGAGATCCTATACATCTCCTGTTTTTTAGCAGGTTCA
The DNA here is from genome assembly GCA_034641835.2 of Pinus albicaulis. Taxonomy (NCBI): domain Eukaryota; kingdom Viridiplantae; phylum Streptophyta; class Pinopsida; order Pinales; family Pinaceae; genus Pinus; species Pinus albicaulis. The sequence continues at coordinate 4,921 of JAXQQM020082308.1, read as the reverse complement.
TTAAAATGCGGTGATGGTTTAATCTTCTGTTCCTCTTTAGATGAATTAGAAAGGGTACTCCTCCCATATATGCCCTCGTTTCCAATTATGTTTTTGAAACTTTTGGTTACAAACCAATCTTGAATATGATGAAACATTTCCTGGTTCTTATTGGAAAAGATTTCGGATAGTAAATCATCTTGATAAGATCGAGTTTGAATAAGACCCACGTTTGAATTGAAACCCCTTTTAAGGCATTTATCCAAGTTGTTTTCTTCTGAATCGGATCTATTGAAAAAAGGTTGGCAAAATTTTTTTTCCAAATTGACTATTTGTTCTTTTGTTAAAGGCGTTGTAGAGATCTCTTCGATCGAGGAAATATATCTCTTGTCACGAATGAATGGATTCAATTGAGTTAGTAAATTGAAGGATTTGTACAAATCATAGATTAATACAAACGGTTGTTCACCACTTCATTTTCGTTGTAGATATTTAGGTAAGAATATGTTAGATACTTGTGACTTGATCAAAGAAATAGTCTCTTTTTCCGAGTGAACGGGTCCTATTTCACCAATGAGCAAGGAAGATATATTGTTGTGGATGAGAAAAAGATTGAATAATTGTCCATATGTAAGATTCTTCCTTTTTATATAAATCCATATGTAAGATTCTTCCTTTTTATATAAATCCTTTTCATATCAGAAGGTAATTTCTTCCTATAATTTGGTCGAGGATGATGCAAATAATCAAAAAATTGGAGCGTATTTGCTCCGTGAAAAGAAGCTCTCAATGAGCTCTGATCAGATAGTTTCACAGGATTCAACCAATTTTCTCGATCGTTGGATATCGTGGAAAAATCAGTGTTATCAAACGATTCCATGCGATTCTTTTCATTATAAAAGAAGTCAATAATCGATGGATTAATCGGTATATCATTCGGAACAAATGGTGCAATTGTTCCTTCATCAATCAATAATTTCGATCTTTGTGAAAGATTCTGGTCATCCAAAAGAAAAAGAAAGGGTTTTAATTTTTTTAAATGAACGATTAGAGTACCCATTAGATCCAACAAGTCATTTATATCTAAGTTATTTTCTTTAATAGTTGAGGATCAATACTTTTGAGCTTATTCAAGTGAGAATCCAAAATAGAAATGACAATATCGAACTTAGAATTTAAGTTCGATATGATATCGAAATTCGAGTTTAATATCTTTACAGTATGTTGAAAAAACTGAAAATAATCTTTCCAACCAATTTTGTTTCGATTAGTATTAGTACATGATTCAATTAGATCCAACACTCTTTGAAAATAGTTTTTTTTATAAAAAAAATGTTTCAAATATTTCATAAAGTATTCGGTCTGATGGGACCATTTGTACACATTCAAATTCCGATTTATATTTTTATCCGTTCGAATAATAGAACGGTTCAACCATTCTCTCTGAATTTTTTTCCAACTTGATGAATGCCGGTCAATTGTATCTTTAGTTACATTATTCAAATTTTCATTTTCTATCCAATTTGTTCGAATTTGATTCTTTAAATTGTGACTGAACCTATTTATAAAATAGAATCTATTGAATAAATTTTCTGAATACCTGGCAATTTTATACCGAATTGATTCATACCAACTCAAAGCTTCAGTTATATAATTGTTAAAGGGAGTTCCTATCTCTAAGCGATTTTGGAATCGATTTGGCTCAATTGTTTGTCGATTATTTGATCTAAATAATCATCCGCTTTATCAATAATATTGAGTAGGACCCATAAAGATTGATTCTTCAATTTTTCTCTGTGGTTGAAGATCCGAACCGATCTCAACGATCCATTCTTGTTGAGTTCATATAATGGATTCATGTAATAATAAATATTACAAGAAATTTGATCATGAACCTGACTAGGCTTAGTTATTGATAGAGTGAATTGATCTGTCATTTCCAGAACAATTTTTTTTGTTTTCGATCGAAAATTGTTGTGCAATATGTTAAGAATATTCCATCCGGGATCTGATGGAATAGCATAATTTGAGGAAGAATTTTCAATTTCAAAATATGTTTTGATCTTCCATAGATCAACTATCCTATTCATTAATGAATAGGATTTTGAATCCCTTAAATATTGGGAAAAAACATTTTGTTGTCTTTTCAATAACCTTTTGGATAAGTTGAAATCCTCAATGAGCTTTTTAGTAGCACTAGGACCACCCATACACGGTTCATCCATTGGCCATATGTAAAAAAAAGAATAACGAATTGATTTTGTAAAATTTTCAATGAATCTTTTCCTTTCCAAAGGAAAGGAATTCTCTTATGTATATCTTTGATCTTATGTAAATAATTATTTCGCCCAAGAAATTGGATAATATTCTGATAAACACTTTGAGGACAAATCCGATTCTATTTCTATTTTTGTTTGTTCTCTTTCAATAAATGAATCTTCACAAAGATCTTTTTCAGGTTCCCAATACTCATTTAATGAATCTTCACAAAGATCTTTTTCAGGTTCCCAATACTCATTTTCGGTTGAATTAAGAGTCGAGTCGATCTTCAAATTGAGATCTTTCTCATTATTTTCCAAATGAGTTTTGCTCGGTCCTTGATTCTCCGAGATCTTCTCATCCTTCTTGTTCGTGTTCCTGCCATATCCTGAATTAAAACTAATGGGATCAAAATGCTCTATGAATCGATTGTAAGATCTTTTCAATTGGAAAGACAGGAAAAGATGTGGAAATATCAACCAATTTTTAGTGAAAGGCTTTAAATATTCTTCCGGTGTTTCATTTCCAAGTTCCATAAAGTTATGTATAGGAAAGAGTTTCATCGAATATAAATTTTTTTTCTCAATCATACTACTTTTATGATTGAAGTGATATATGAGGATCGATAATGTAAGTACTACTATACCTTTGACCAAAAAATATGGATTGCTTCTACGTAGATCGCGTAAAAGCAACGTGCTGAGAATTCTAGGGTCAAAGAGCTTTATAAGGCGCTCCCGGTGTGAAAGGATTTGAATTAAAAATCTCATCAAATTGGATTTGGTCCATGGATTGCATAGAAATTGATAACTTTGTATCTCTTCCAATTTGATTATCCAGGATCTTCTTTTTTCATTTCTTTGTTACCCCCTCTCTCTCCTTTTTTTTTCATCCCAATGAATAGAATATATAATATAATATTGATTAAATATAATTGGAAAGCTCGTGTCAACCAACCAATACCCTTATACCACTGGATATAATTTATTTCAATGAAATATGAAAATGACAACGAATCGGATCAAGCCCGATTTTTTTTATCTTCTTTTATGGGCGAACGACGGGAATTGAACCCGCGCGTGGTGGATTCACAATCCACTGCCTTGGTCCACTTGGCTACGTCCGCCCCGGAAAAACAAGCCAATTTATCTATCTACAGTCATTTCTCCCAAGAAGAAAAAACGAGCTAACGTTTGTTCGTATGTGAGTCGGTGACTCTGATAGGGGATCAAAGCAAGATCGATGACTAACTCCCAACTCTCGAACAAGTTGTTCGGCTTATTATCAAAATGAAATGTTATTTGAATGTCTATTGATAATATTTGACATGAATCAAGTATGAGAGAAAGAATGTAAATGGGACCCGATCCCGAACTAACCCATTTTAGATCTGAGTCTATACTCATATTATAGAATGAGTATGTTGATGATCTTTATCCAGCATCCATGGTTGAATGGTTAAAGCGCCCAACTCATAATTGGCGAACTCGCGGGTTCAATTCCTGCTGGATGCAGGGGAACTGCACATATCCATTATTGATGGAATGGGGGAAGAAGTATGAAGAATAACAACAAACAATTGAAGCATACCAAGCCTTTAATTTTATTGAAAGGCTTGGTATGCTTCAATTAAGCAATACACGATAACAATCCATCAGAGTATTATCCGCCTATTGAAATAGATTCAACAGCGGCTAGATCCAGAGGAAAGTTGTGAGCATTACGTTCGTGCATAACTTCCATACCTAGGATAGCACGATTAATGATATCAGCCCAAGTGTTAATTACACGGCCTTGACTGTCAACTACAGATTGGTTGAAATTGAATCCATTTAGGTTGAAAGCCATAGTCCTTATGCCTAGAGCGGTAAACCAGATACCTGCTACGGGCCAAGCAGCTAAGAAGAAATGTAAAGAACGGGAGTTGTTGAAACTAGCATATTGGAAGATCAATCGGCCGAAATAACCGTGAGCAGCCACAATATTGTAGGTTTCTTCCTCCTGACCAAATTTGTAACCTGCATTTGCGGACCGATTCTCAGTAGTTTCCCTGATCAAACTGGAAGTTACCAAAGAACCATGCATAGCACTGAATAGAGAGCCGCCGAATACGCCAGCTACACCCAACATGTGGAATGGATGCATAAGGATATTGTGCTCATCCTGGAATACAATCATGAAATTGAAAGTACCAGAGATTCCTAGAGGCATACCGTCAGAGAAACTCCCTTGACCAATAGGGTAGATCAAGAAAACGGCAGTAGCAGCTGCAACAGGAGCTGAGTATGTAACAGCAATCCAAGGACGCATACCTAGACGGAAGCTAAGCTCCCACTCACGACCCATATAGCAAGCTACACCAAGTAGGAAGTGTAGAACGATTAGCTCGTAAGGACCCCCGTTGTATAGCCATTCATCGACGGAAGCTGCTTCCGAGATTGGATAGAAGTGCAATCCGATAGCTGCAGAGGTAGGAATAATAGCACCGGAGATAATATTGTTTCCATAAAGAAGAGAACCGGAAACAGGTTCACGAATACCATCAATATCTAACGGAGGAGCTGCGATGAAAGCAATAATGAATACAGAGGTTGCGGTCAATAGGGTAGGGATCATCAAGACACCGAACCATCCAATGTAAAGACGGTTTTCAGTGCTAGTGATCCAGTCGCAGAAGCGACTC
>JAXQQM020068263.1:0-75994 GCA_034641835.2 Pinus albicaulis | reverse complement strand
AGTGATCCATTCTAAATTTATATCTAACTTATAATTTGTTAGTGGATCTCACAACACATCATCAAAGATAAGGTTTACAACTTTTGATAATTGTGATTTTTTCTAGGGACTCATAATCTAATGAAAGAAACTAATGTAGTGTTTTCTATAGTGGGTGATGTGACTTTTAGAACTTTAGAAATCTAGAATTTTGTGAAAATATCATTTCTATTTTTTCTAGATGTTAGAGGTTTTAAATATTTGGAAATTTGAATAGTTAAATACAAGGAATATTGAATGCATTAACTAATCAAGCCCTATATGTTGGTGATGTGAAATTGATATGCAAAAATTATGAGGTGGAATTCAAGTGAAAATCCATGTGGTAAATCTGAAATGGAACCCAATAATATAGGAAACTATATTTTTCACTAATTGGGAATTTTGAAAAATTTCTATATTTTGATATTGATCATTGATCGAGCAGGTATTAGACTCGAATGAATTTGAACCATTTGAGTTTATAGAGAAATTTGGAAAGGTTGTAAATCCATATATCCAAAGATATGGAACTTTTGTAAAAGATATTTTATGAATTTTTTTGGATCTATATTTAACTTGGGCATGCTACAATGTTTGACAGTTTACAAATATGTTGGTACTGGAATGCCATACATTAGCCATGTGTTAGTTGGTATGGCTTTATGAAATGGTGACACATGCATAGAGTATTTCCATGTGCTAATGATATGGATGATGATATGGCTTTAAAAGGGTAAATATTTTGACAGTCATTGATTTGTGTCCATTGATAAAAATTGATGGAATTTATATCATTGGAAAGCTCGTTATGAGTACAAAATGATGGTGATCTTAGAAAAGAATATTAAGGAAGTTGGAAGAAATGGAATTTTGATAACCCAACTTCCTAAGAAGGATCACGGAGGTTCGTGCCATTATAAGGGTATAGATGAGATTATATATGTTACAAGATTAACCTAAGATATAACTCTAGGAAAACTTGTATAATCGCCTCTAATAATGTACATAAAAGCAACTTCTTCTAGATTTGGTTTATAAGAACTATATTGAAACAAATAATTTTCGTTCTTTCAAATATGATATATTCAAATAGTTCATGAGAATATTTAAATGGTTTTCCTTCTTCAAGGTTTAGTAGAAAGTTTTATTCTATTTTTCTAAATTTTGTTTCCTATAACATATAATAGTATAATTTACCAAAATAATGAATATATAAATCCAAAGTAACAAAATAATCAAATTTTACCTTTTTATTTAGAAAAAATTAAAATTTTAATTCTAAATTCATTATTTCATTCATTTTTTCAACTCTATTAAAAATATCACTTCCATAATAATAATTATTTTCGTTATTATATTTTAAATTATAAAATTTTCATTCATTAAAAAAATATTAATTTATGTTATAAAAGATATTGTAATTTATAAATAGTTATTATTTCATAATTTTAATATTGATCTTTAATATATATGACACTTAAGAGTATTTGTTTTGCTTATTATAAATTTTTATTTTTCTTTATTTACTAGGTAATGTGAGTCTTCACATGACTCACATGTCTAATCAAATTTATTTGAGTAACCATACCCTAGAGAAATCTAATTTATTAAAAAAACTATGATTTTTAAATTATTATAAAAGTACAAATTTAACAAAATCCATAGCTAATAAAAATAACATAGTTTTATTGACAAATTATATATCTTATCAAGACACTTCATTTACATGATTCCCCAAACCTTTCACACGGAATAAAAAACTGATATACTTAAGAAATCGTTGGAGTTTGTGTATTTTCACCATTATAATTTAGAATACATGCATAACAATTCTCCTTGAGCGTGTTTTAAAGTTCAAAATATGTATACAATTATGGTTTTCAACTCATGGAAGTTATTAGTCCCTGCCTACAGCATGGGCAGGGACTATAGTAATTGGTTTTGTTAGCTAGCATTAGTTCTGGTTCGAATTAACCCAAAGTATTGCCCCGACTCATAAAACCTCATATAAAAAACTGTTTACATAATCTATAAAAAACTGTTAACATAATCTATAAACAATTTATTCAATCTATAAGATCATGTAATTATTTGATAGACGAATTAAATGATTTCTCATCTTATTTGGCCTCTTTTCGAGGCTCAGAGCGGCATAGTGATTAAGAAATAAGGCTCAGAGCCGCATAGTGATTAAATTTCTTAGCTTAAAAATAAATAGGGACTAAAAATAAGTTCCAAAAAATTCACGGTTAGTCCACTAGCATTAGATGTTTGACATGTCTGGATCAACTAGTTGCTCATTAAATTCCTATGGTAAATTGAGTTGCCACCTATGTTATCATGCAAACATAGGTGGACACAGAAACAATGCATGTTGGACACATAATGACTACCACGTTTTCTTCATAAAAATTGTCGTTATCTTCTTCTGTTCCTGGTTCATTGGTTTGTTTTTTCGTGATGAGTTCAATGTTAACTGAAGGCGACGTTTGCCTTCACGACTCCTCCCTAGTGAATAGCTAGAGAGTATGTTCTGTCCAACAGATAGAGGAACTGAAATCCATAATAAGAACAATAAGTACAGTATCCATACTGAAATCCATAATAATAACAGTACCTGTTATTCTCCTACAGAATCGAAAATCAAATCAAGCTTCTCCATTCTACATGGACTTTCGGATCAACTCCGAGGGTTTCCGCCTCTATTTCGAATCTGAACCTTGTCGCTCTTTCCTCGTTGACGGGAAAGAGGCACACCAACGAGCAGCGAGCGTTCGCTAAGCGTGATTCCACTGTGTTTACACTTAACTGGGTGGATGGTTGACCGGGCCAGGATGCACCAAGAAGTATCTGGGGTATCTATAGGCCACTACCTGGATTTAAGCTAGCAACAGCAAGGCTTGACGTAACTCCACTGAAGCTGATGCAGGATGCGAAAATCTGTTATGAAACGGGTGAAAATAAATAGAAGCGTTCAGATCCAGGCGCGGCTAAACCTTCTTCCCACTTTTAGAATCCTGTATGAACATTTCATTTCGTATTGTTTCATAGAGATAAATCATGCATGAACATGTTCAGTCTCCATATTGCCTTCATCACGTCTTGGTACGAAGGTTTTGGAGACTAGGCATTCATCCAGAACCACACTGCTATTTTAAAAGAGACCGTGGGATTGTTAGCAACAATTTTCGAGTTTTTTATGCCATCAAATCCGACTGCCCTCCCTACCGGTCCATAGTTGTAATTGTTGAATAGTACAAATCAAATTGAGCAAATGGAACATTAGGGTTAAGTTTCATCACGATACTTTTTTGGGTGCATCTATGCAGAATACAAGTAATAGAATTAAAATTGAGAGATACATAAATGACTGTCCATGATAATTGAACAGGCTCTCGTCCATAGTATCTCTTTCCAGATGCGCAGGGCCATTGGGCGGTTGCCTGGCAATACTCGGCCGGAGGATTACCGTGCTCCTCTTTGAAACAATAACCCCATGCATATCATACCAATATTTCATACCAAAAGAGATGTTAAGCCAAAATATATCACAAAGGGAAATCACTAGTAATAGCGACGAAAATATCACCTGGGGTTTCATGGGAGTTTTGGCAAAGGAAAGTAATGATCTCCTTTTTACAAGTATCGATATCGCCAGTGGTGCCAAATCTGGAAAAAGCATTGGCAACCACAATGAAGCCAGCGTAGGTATAGAATCTACTGGCCTTACAGCCAGCGTCATTTCTTTTCTTCAATAAGTCATTGAAAATGCTTTCAGTGATGATAGATGCAACTCCCTGTCCACCGAGAGTGGGTGAGGGAGGCGTGGGAGTCGATCCTCTGCATTATTTCACAAAATCCTACTCGTAATTGGCGTCCGTGTTACCACACCATCCCCATTTTTGTAGCACAAGCCAGGAACAAGGCTCCGCTTGCTTTCCATCCACATTATTCCATGGATACAAAAATAAAACTCCATCGTCACCATTGTGAGCAAGGTGATTTCCATCATATGGATAACTTGATCGCTTTCATATTTTGGACACTCGATTCTATCTACGTTGTCGTAGATACAACTTTGGGTTAAATTTTGCATTAACGACGGCAAGAAATGAATCTTTGAAAACCACATTGTTGGAATATTTGAAAATTCCAAAACAAACAATAGAGAGAGTAAAACTCTCCTCTTCTAACACAGAGAAATTAAAAATTCTTGACACAGGAGACAGAGTTTCCACTTGAAAAAAAGCTTCTATTCCTTTCAAAAACTCAAAAAAAAACTATTACAAATTCTTCCTCGGCGAGAGGATTACAAAATAAAAAGATTGTTGCAAAGCGTAGTGCAGAAATTGTTCTGTCTGCAGCAAAATAAAATGCCTTTCTTGTACTTGAAATTACACTCTCATTCTCTTGATAAAATGCAATGTTGTGCATATATAAAAAACGTTCTATCTCAAATACCAAATAACACTGTTGTGTGTTATATTAAAAAAAACTTACGTTGCCTTCGAGCTCTTAAACTTTTATATGCCTCAGCACTTTGCATAATACAAGAACTATATTAAAATTAAAACTAATTTTAAATCTAAAATGTATTTCCCTTTCGGGCCCACCACACTACAGCGTGCATATATTATAAACTGCTCCAAGGTTAGAAAACCTTTCGCGCTGTATAAAACATTTAAAATGCAGACCTTAATAAAACTTAATCCCGGACTTCAAACCTCAATTGAACCATCCTTTATAACGATTTTGGGTTACAATTCTGGGTGCTGACGTTAGCCCAATTGTGACCCGAAATCCTTATAAAATCCACCCTATAAACTATATCGGGTCCAGTTTGGGCTCAGCATATGGAGGGCTAAGTGTGACCTGAAATCGATTCAAATCCGCCCTAGTAACTATTTCGGGTCCGGTTCTTTTCAATGCAAACGGCCCAAACAAAATTTCGCTCCAATGATCTGCTGCCATGTGTCCGCCTGTTGACTGCGAGGACCACTGGTCCCGTGGATTATTGACGTGGTCTGTGGGACCACAAACACTTTAAACTAACTTGTCTTCTCGCGTTCAAACATTAAAATCTGTCTTGTGTATAAGAGGAAATCCTCTGTTCTTTCAAACCTGCAACGGACTGAAAAAAAACAACTGAACTTGACTCTTCATCAAAGTAAAAAGCGGCTCTGCATCGAAGACATGAAAACTAAAATGGAAAGCAGCTCATTGTACAGGGCTGCAGTTGAAAGTAATATTTCCAACCTCACATACTTTTAGTTGCTTGTTTATGTATCATTCCAGACATTTCCTCAAAAACTCAAAACTCTTCTGCCCCAATGGCTTGGTTAGAATGTCTGCAAACTGCTCCTGAGTTCTGCAGTGTTCCAAAACAATTTCACCATTGTTTACCAATTCTCTGATGTAATGAAACTTTGTGTCAATGTGTTTTGTTCTCTTGTGAAACACAGAATTCTTGGATAATGCAATAGCTGAGCTATTGTCACAATAAATCACTGTTCCTTTTACCTGCTCTTGGCACAAACTTCTTAACATCCTCCTCATCCAAATTTCTTGACAAGCTGCTGCTGTGGCTGCCACATATTCTGCCTCTGCTGTAGACAATGCTACAATGGGTTGTTTTTTAGAAGCCCATGAAATGGCTCCTGAACCCATGTGAAAAACATAACCAGAAGTGCTCTTCCGATCATCTACACTTCCAGCCCAATCACTGTCAGTGTATCCAAATAAATCTGAATTTTCTGAAGTAGTATATAAAATACCAAATCTTTTTGTACCTTTAACATACCTCAAAATTCTCTTCGCTGCCTGCCAATGTGCATCCTTTGGCTTCTCCATAAATCTGGAAATTAAGCTAACAGCATGCATTATGTCGGGCCTAGTTGTAGTCAAATACATGAGGCTGCCAACTATGCTCTTATACAAGCTAGGATCAAAATCCTTGCTGCTGTCCTCTCTGCTGAGTTTTAATCCCATCACTGTGGGAGTGATCGTTGCTTTGCTCTCCTGCATATTAAATCTTTCCAGCACTTCATTAACATATTTTGCCTGTGAGATAAAAATCCCATTTTCATCTTGTTCTACTTCTATTCCTAAGAAGTATTTCAACAAACCCATGTCAGTCATTTCAAATTCTTCTTTCATGACTGTTTTAAAATTTTCAATAAGGTAATCATCATTACTTGTGAAAATAACATCATCAACATATAAAACAACTATCAACATTTTACCATCTTCTTCTTTGATGTAGAGGGTGGGTTCTCCCTCACACTTTTCAAATCCATTTTCTAGTAAATAGGAATCTATCCTACTGTACCACGCTCTTAGTGCTTACTTTAGCCCATAAAGAGCTTTCTTCAACTTGCACACTTTGTGCTCTTGGCCTTTCTTTTCATAGCCGAGAGTTTGTTCAATGTAAACCTCTTCCATTAACACTCCATTTAGGAATGCTGACTTCACGTCCATTTGGTAAAATTTCCACTTGTTTTGTGCTGCTATGGACAGCACTGCTCTCACGGTTTCCATTCTAGCAACCGGTGCGAAAGTTTCCTCATAATCTATCCCATGCTTCTGCTTATATCCTTTGACAACAAGTCTGGCCTTGTGTCTCTCTATTTTTCCTTCAACATTACTCTTGGTCTTGTAGACCCATTTAACTCCTATGACATCTTTACCTTTTGGGAGTTCAACCAAATCCCAAGTCTTGTTTCTTTCTATGTCATTAATCTCCTCATCCATAGCTTCTATCCATTTCTTATCCTTAATAGCTTCTTCAAAGTGGATAGGGTCTTCAACATGACAATATAAAGCAAACAAAGAATTGATACCTTCATTTGCTGCCTCTTGTGCATAAATGTCATTCAAATTTCTGAACTTCTTTCCTCTTTCATTAGGTGTACAAATGCTTGAAGAAGCACTTGAATTTCCTCCTTGTGGTGTGCTTGGAGAAGCACCTTCATTTCTCATCAAGGGTGTGCCTTGCTGCCCTTGTGTTGGAGCTACTATTTGGGGATGTATTTCAGCCAATTCATCATCATTTTCATCATGAGATAAACAATGTTTAACATTCACTGTTTTCTCTATGCTTCCATCCCAAGCTTCCTCTTCAATAAACTGAACATCTCTGCTCACAATAAACTTCTTGGTGGATGGGTTGTATAACCTGTAAGCCTTGGATTCCTCACTATATCCAATGAAAATACATTTCTCCCCCTTGCTGTCCAACTTCTTCCTTAGCTGATCCGGTATGTGTGCATAAGCCACACATCCAAAAACCTTCATGTGTGTGACACCTTGCTTTGTGCCACTCCATGCCTCTTCCGGCACTTTGTTCATCACTGCTTTATTCAAAATGTATGTTGCACAATGTACATCTTCAACCCAATAATCATTAGGCAAATGTTTTGCCTTTAACATACTCCTCACCATGTCCATTATGGTTCTGTTTTTCCTTTCGACTACTCCATTTTGCTACGGAGTATATCTAGTTGTAAACTGCTTATGAATACCATTTTCTCTACAAAAACGTAGAAAATATTTAGAGATATACTCACCTCCTCTATCAGTCCTTAGGACTTTGATATGCAGCCCACTTTGGTTCTCAACAAGTGCTTTGAAATTGCAAAATCTTTCAAACACTTCACTTTTGTTTTTCAAAAAGTAAACCCAAGTTTTTCTTGTAAAATCATCTATGAATGTTAACATGTAGTGGCTGCTAGCAAGCGATGGAGTTTGCATCGGTCTACACAAATCTGAGTGGACAATCTCTAAGGGTGCCTTTGCCCTTATGCTTTTCCCGGAAGGAAAACTTTTTCTGTGTTGTTTCCCAAGAATACAACCTTCACAAAGGCTGTCCGGCTTCTCTATCAATGGTAAACCTCTTACCATTCCTTTTCTATTCAACAAATTAAGACCTCCAAAGTTGAGATGTCCAAATCTCAAGTGCCACAACCAATTTTCATCTTTTGGTTCGCTTTGGATAGCCTCTTTTGCCACTGCTGCTATCTTTTCTTCATTTTTCAGATCTTCTCTCATTCTAAGAGGGAACATCCTGTTCCTTGTCATCTTCACTTCAGCAATACATTGTTTGTTGGGTGGTTTTTCCATGATGGTACAAACATCATCCTCAAAAAATACATTATACCCCTTTTGAACAAGTTGTCCAATACTTAAGAGGTTACACTTCATTCCTGGAACATAATACACATCTGCTATGGATTTCTTTGCACCTTTCCTTGGTAAAACATTTACATTTCCTTTTCCCATAACAGAAACTTTGCTATCAGTTCCTAGTGTGACTTGTGACTTCACACTCTCATATAACATAGAAAACATTGCTAAGTTTCCTGTCATATGGTTACTGCAACCGGAGTCTAGAAACCATAAGTCTTCATTCTTTTCTTCAGCCATATTACAAGCTAAAAATAAATTATCTTGGCTGATATTTTCTCTAGTGAAATTTGCACTAGTTCTATTTCCCATATCATGCTGCTTCTTTCTACATTCATTAGCATAATGACCATATTTTTTACAATAGTGACATTGGACATTGGACTTATCATACCTCTGTCCTTGAGCATTTTGTTGACCACTCTGTTGGCTGCTACCTTGGCCTTGATGCTGATTTGGATTGCTGCCCCTTCCTTGAGCATTTGCTGGACTATTCCTTCCACCTCTGTTTTGGCTTCTGCCTCTTCCTCTTCGAAAGAAATTTTGGTCTTTAAGGCATGCTCAAGAGATGAGTTTTCACTCCCTACCCAATCTCTGCTCATGGGTCATCAATGCGCCATGTAGCTCATCTGGCATTTCATGAATCCTTAGTCTCTATGGTGGTGACAATCTGTCGAATCTTTGAGTGAACTCCTCAAGATTTTTCCTGATCCTCTTTGTCCTTTAAAGAGTCTCTCCATGAGATATTATTTGTATTCCCTTCAATCACATGGTGAGGAATGAGTCAATGGTATCGACTCACTGCTCTGGAGAGAGTCTGTCAACACGCCTCCTCGACCAAGCTTTGAAGTTTTGTTGTCTTCACTTTTTCCATGCCTTGATAGGTTGTCTTAGGAATTAGGAGAATGCAGTTGTCTGGATCCTTGTTCTTATGTTCTGAAACACACTCTCATGCTGTAAATTTAATGAAAGAGCTTTGGAGTCTTTCTTCTTATTTCTCTTCAGCAACTCTTTCTCTGCCTGAGTTAAATCATCAAACTCTTCTTCATCTGCTGGCTCTTCAAAGCCATCCTCAAAAAATTCCCATAAGTCTTGGGAAATAAGTAAAGCTCTCATAGTTATTGACCAGTAGTCATAATTTTTTCCATTAAATAGTGGGAGGTGGATATTTCCAATACCCATGCTAGTGCTGGCTCCATCCATTCTACACTCTTAACTATGATTCAAAAACACTTGACTGTGTATTTAAAATAGCTGACTGTTCTGCAACAGTAACACAATAAACTGTATAGAGAAATACCTTGAATTCTTTTTCGCTGAGTCTTCACATTGCTGGAGAAGCTGCTGCAACAAAGAACTCCTTTCCTTCAGCTTCTTTGACCTTCAAAGAGCCTAGACTAGCTCTGATACCATGTTGGAATATTTGAAAATTCCAGAACAACAATGGAGAGAGTAATACTCTCCTCTTTAACACAGAGAAATTTAAAATTTACTTGACAGGAGAGAGAGTTCAATACTTTGAAAACAAACTTCTATTCTATTCATTAACTAAAAAAAACTATTATAGATTCTTCCTCACTGAGAGGGATTACGAAAAAACAAGACTACTGCGAAATGCAGTGCTCACAAATTCTTCTTTGTCTCACTCTAAAACCATACACTGCTGTGTAAAATATTAACACATTGTCTCTGTAAAAAATAAAATGCACTCTTGTGCACACTCAAAAGTTACACTACTGTTGTGTATACAAAAAAAACTTGCATTGCCTTCGGGCTCTTAAACTTTTACATGCCTCAGCACTTTACATAATACAAGAACTATATTAAAATTAAAAATAATTTTAAATCTAAAATGTATTGCCCTTTCGGGCCCACCACACTACAGCGCGCATATATTATAAACTGCTCCAAGGTTAGAAAAACTTTCGCGCTGTATAAAACATTTAAAACGCAGACCTTAATAAAACTTAAACTCGGACTTCAAACCTCAATTAAACCATCCTTTATAATGATTTCAGGTTGCAAAAGAACCTGCTGACGTCAGGGCCTTTGTGACCCGAAATCGCAATTAAATCCACCCTATTTGTTGTATCGGGTCCGTTTTGGGCCTCTGCCGACGTCGACGAGTTGTGACTCGAAATGCCTATCAAATCCGCCTTAATGAATATTTTGCCTTAATGAATATTTCGGGTCCGGTTGTACGCCATACGAAGGGAACGACCCAAACAAAATTCTCTCCAAAGATCTGTACATACATGTGTTCGCCTATTGTTGCGAGGACCAGCTGCTCCCGTGGACTGTTGACATGGTTTGTGGGACCACAAAACTTAAACTAACCTATCCTCCGCGTTCAAAATTAAACCTAAATGTGTGTATAGGTGAAATCCTCATTCTTTCAAACACCTTTGCAGCAAATTGTAAAAAAATGGCCCGAACTTCCGAGCTCTTCATCAAAGTAGAAAAGCGGCTACGCATCGAAGACATGAAAACTAAAATGGAAAAGAGCTCATTGTCACAGGCTGCGGTTAAGTGTGTTCAACACGCAAGTAAACACATGTTCTTACAATCTTAGCGGAAAAGGAGTGACTATTTAGGGAGGCCACATGGTAAGCACCTGATGACATGTGTATGGGTAGCAAGCCTTCCTTTCATCGAGCGATAACACCTGCCCTCTTGCTTGCTCATTTCCCAGGCTTCCTACATGGGCCCACAATGACAACTAGCAAAAATTATGGTTCTCCAGACCAATAATAATGTTGATGCCAAACGTCCCCGGGTAGAAGACTCTACCGAAGATCTTCGCGCTGCCAATGGTTCGAATCTCATCGACCACCATCATGCTCAAGCCAGTAGGCATTTAAACCAAATCTTTTTCTTTTGTGCTTCTCGTTCAAATAGAGCTATTTCCTGTCATTTTTAAAGCGAGATTGAATTTTTTGCATGTTCCTTATTGTGGAAAATTGATTTGCCCTATTTCTTTTAAATTATTTCGCTATATGTTGGAGTTTCCGAAGGAGATATTCCGAAAGTGCTGGAGAACTAAATTATTAATGTTCTTATGTATGAATTTATTGCTCTGCAAATCACTTAGTTTGTGGTATTTTCACTCTGTGATTAACCTTGTATTTTACGCATTACAATCTGAGGAATAAAAATCTGGCATTTTACGGCTCGTGGCTTGATACTGTACTACTCGAAATGAGTTTCACATTTTTACAGCTTGATACTAGTACTGCTCAAAATGAGTTTCACATTTTAACAGTTTCGCGCTTTGACTAAAACAATGCAGACTTTGATTTCTTGTTTTCTATTGCATACGTGGCCTAGGATTTGATACAGGAAATCGCTCAGAATTTCTTTCAACACGTCTGTTACTGTTTATTCAATGCATCTTTTGTGCATTTTATGACTTGCATCTTGATCACGAAGATCTCAGAAATTGGAATGTATTTCGTATTTGACAGCTTTGCGCTTTGGTCAAAAGAGCGTTGATATATTCATTTTGTTGTTTTTATTTTCATTTTGCGGCTCGGAATGTCATAAAATAAAGACTTGGAACTTATTCAGTGCATGTGTGCACATTTATTTAGTTGTGCTTTTCCATTTTTTGGCCTGGAACTTGACCAGAAAAACCTGGAGGGTTAGCTTCAATTCTATGTTCGGCACTGTCAATTGAAAGCATTGATGGATATGATGTTTTCTTTTTCATTTTATAGTTGGATCTGGTAAAATGAGCTTGTTTTATGAATTCCAGGGCTGCAAAAGTGTGAGTAAATATTTAACCGTTATTGAAGAACAATTGTATGACAAGTCCTTCAAGCAGATATTTAGTTAGGAGAAAGAAACAAATGGTTACTATTGCATGGCTTATCATTATCCAGACTTGGCTGTCTGGAGCAATTATTATGGGTGCAGAGGCTGGATATTAGTCATAAGAAGCTCCGGTCAATAGATGGTTAGTGTTTGTTGTAATTTTATTTGTCCATGAACAACCAAACATCTCCTGGCTCAAGGCAGGGACTCGCTGCCTTGAGGCGATACTTGTT
This sequence comes from Pinus albicaulis, assembly GCA_034641835.2. Lineage (NCBI taxonomy): Eukaryota > Viridiplantae > Streptophyta > Pinopsida > Pinales > Pinaceae > Pinus > Pinus albicaulis. The sequence goes on along the minus strand of JAXQQM020068263.1, from coordinate 63,746 downwards.
TCTTTAAGACTTAAGATTGAGTTTTAAAGTAAAATGTACCGTATACAATGATGATTTTCAACTCATGGAAGTTATTTCTTTTAACCTTAAGATTTGGCACATTAGTATTGCTACAAAGTGTTGGCACATTAGTATTGCTACAAAGTGTATGGAAAAATACATCTTTGGCTTTAGTGATATAAAATGAAAATCATTATTGGATTGTAAATTGAAATTTAGAATAAATGTATATAATTTTTATAAATTAGAAATTTTAAGATAATTAAATAAATAAATTTTCAGAATGTATAAAAATAATTATTCAATAATTTAATATAAAAAATAGCTTTTTTATATTTAAAAAAACACTTATAAAAGCCATAATTTTATAGAAAAAGTCACAATTATTATAGCATTATACATTATTACATAAAAATAAATAAATCTGATAAAAGAAACAACAAAATCAAATTAAGCTATATTTTTTTCACAAATTATAACTTATTTATCCACTGACGTGACTTTTAAATCTTCTCATCCAAGAAATGAAAACTAATATATTTAAACAAGTTAAAATTAAAAATATTATATTAGAGTGTGTATTTCCGATTTGAACTACATGTACATAAAAAAAAAGGTAAGATTTTTAAAGTAAATTTAAATATATTATTGTGATGAAAGACATTTTCTAACTCAATATTGTAGAAATATTGTGATGTAATTTATTATTTAATATTTTCACTATATTAAATTACATAAAAATAAAACTAAATACAAATAAAATAAAATAAATAATTATAACTACTAAATACAAATAAAATAAAATAAATAATTATAACTATTAATTAGTACTTATGTTCTTTAGTATAAACATGTCACTTTATTAGACTTGAAGTTCCAAGAGAAAAATAAAAACTATTCATCCCAAGAATAAAATCAATTGATTATCATTAAATTGAATTATATATCTTTAGTTTATTATATTGAATTTTTAATCACCGACTCTATTTATATTAGTATCAATCTATATTTTATAATAAAAATGAATCCCATCTATATTCATAATAAAAATGAATCCCATCTATATTCATGGTCTTATATAGGCTACACTCATCGATACAAATATCTAACTTGTGTTCATGATTTTTGAGCTAATAACCTTTTAACTCTCGAAGAATCTTAACAAAACACTTTCTCACCTTTTACTCTATACCATGAAAGCTAAAAACATTTATATCATTAGGTAAATTATAAATTCATTATTTTATATAAAACGTTATGTTTTGCATTATATTAGACATAAACTAAAATTATATATATATAAAAGTGTAAAATACAATTTTAGTTTTTTAAGTTAGTAATATTATTATTATTAAAATTATATTTGATTTTTATGATAAAAAAATATATAGTTCATTTTTTTATTTAAAATATATGGATAATTTTTTTTATAAATTACAATGATAATGAGTTAATAATGAAATAATTTAATTAATGTGAATATGAAAATATTCATTATTAATTTTTTAAATATTACTCATCAATTTTTTATTTTCTTTTAACTTAAATATGACAGTTATTTTTTTAAATATGACAGTTATTTTTTTATAAAGTGGGAAAAACAATTTATGTTTTTTTACATATTTATTAAGCAAATTATATGTTCAATATATTAAGAAGTGGAAAAAAGGTATTAATTTGAATAGGGAGTAAATTTTATTTATAGTTATTATTAAAATTATAATTATAATTATATATATATATGGGGGGATTACATATCTTTATCATTTACCATCATTTGGTTGTGCAGAAAATGGTTCTCAACTCAGCTATGGGGTTGGGAAAGAAAAATGAGAGCTATGAAGTCTGTTGTAGAGAATGGAAGCATCAATATCCATTTAAAATTTTTTCATACGATGTCAATATTTTTATTGTCAATGATTTCAAACATAAAAAAAGTTTCTTTTATGTCTTCCTTTATTATTGTTGCTTTGTTTCATTGGAATCTATGACAATGGAACTAAATGATGGAAATACCTCTCTAGTGAGAGGAGAAGATCTTGTCTATCTAGAAAGAAAATTTAGGAAATTTGGGTACAGAGAGGAGATGTTGAACCTGGATGTGACAGCTGGCTTAAGTTCCAATTAATGGTTATGTTGTTTTATGTTAAGAAACTAAGACATTTATTCTTTTTTTGAGAAATATTACTTAATAAACATATATTAATTTTTGTTTGATTAAATAAAATTTAGTTATGGAAAGTGGTTCCATAAAAAGTAAAAGACTGATGGTAAAAGTATTCCAAGAACTGAGAGGTGGTTGAACAGAAAACAGTTTAGATAGCTCTAAGGATAAAGGTACATCCTAGTGAGAACGAGGGGTTATGTATAGTAACTGGGGAGAGGAAATAGAGTGAAGAATTCCCGAGTTGGTAGTGATGAGTGGAATTACTCAGAATTCCTGAAATTCCATGAATAAAAGACTAGACTTGGGGTCCCGAGGTCTCATCACGTGTGGAGCACAGGGGAGAGACGAGGACGTATGGAAGAAAAATAAGTATACAAGTCATTGGAAAACTGAGTTTCAGATTGTGATTGACTATTAGTTATATTTTAATGGTTTGTAGTTGTTACTATATTATATTGATGAAACGAGGAACCCTCTGAGTTTTCTCTTTAAATAGACAGGATTGTTAGACAATCTTTAAAATTATTCAGAGCATGTGGTAAATAAAAGTATGTTTAGAACTAATCAAACATAGATATAACATAAGACTATAAACTAACTCTTTGAGAAACTAAAAATAGAGAACCATTAATGTAGAGCTTCCGAGACGAAAGCTCCAAGTTGGTCATTCTCTCTAGATATGATAAACACGAACAGAATGGCCCAGGCATTCATATAAAACTGAAGGAAAAAAGTAAATTAAGAACCTTAACCAACATGAAAGAAGAATCTGTAGACAACGGTTGAACATGCTAAACACACATAATGGATTCTAGGCAAACAGAAATGCCTGAAAAAGTGAGCATGGTATAGAGACTGTTATCATAGAAATAGAGAAATGTGAAAAGATACATTCATCGGAAACTGAAACTATAGTTAAAAAATTCTTGGAATTTTTTAAATGTATATGTAAACATATTATTGGAAAAGAGATAATAAACAAAGTATTGGAAAATAGATGATTGTACTAGTCTTGGAATAGAATAATAAGGCATCTTAATTCCTAATCTTGAAATAGAGAAATACTGCATCTTTATTCTTATTCTTGAAATAGCATAATACTGCAACGTTATTGCTAATCTGGAGATAGTGTAATTGAAATGAGTAATAGAACATTGGAAAGGAAACTTAATCTTTATTCTAGAATTAGCAGGAATGTATTTCTAAAACAAATACTGGGAAAGGACTATGTTACTGTTCTTGATTTTCACAAATTGAAAAAGGAAAAAGATATTCACGCAGGTTTGCAGAAATATATACACATATATGTAAACAATTACTGGTAAGAACTATTCTGCCGAAACCATGACACACAATAGGTTTGCCTCACCTAGTGAGAGGCAGAGCCGAAATCTAATTAAATATGTCATATACTAAACACTGTGATTCAGAATCAAGTGCCCAAATGGCCAAATACAATTACTTAGGATTGAAAATTTTACAATTCATAACTTTTATACTATTCTACGACATGCCCAAACTGGACAAGGCCTGTGAACTTCAAACAATGATAAAATGAAAACAACATGGTGGCGTGAAGCCTCATAGCAAAACCCGAAGCTTCGAGATGGAAGCGTTGCAACCGAAATACCCATGACAAAACCTACAGCGGAGGAAGATACCTAGTGGGGAAGGTAAAATGAGTCAGAAGAAAATCGGTATTGAGCATTCCAAAGGAAGTCAACCACAACGTCTGGCTAAGGAGATTAGCTGCGCATAAACACAAGATGAGAAAAATATCAGAAACTAACTATGAAACATGTCAAAAAATGTATGTGCAGTGTACAGAGAACAACATAAGTTGTGTAGCCTTTACCTTTAGAACTCCACGAAGACTTGAAATACTAGCGTGAAAGAAGCCACGAAAAATGGGTCATTATGTTGCATTCGAATGGGAAAATATGAAACACAATATTAGAACTACCGCACACATTTCATACAAGTCACAACTTACATGTCAGGTTCACCTAAGGGCGCAGTAGGGAAGCCATGGTACTCCACTCGAAGGAATGAGCTCGAACCACCGCTATGGATAAAGTAGGTAAAGACAAATCTTGGAGAATAAACAATGAATCAAGAAGCATATTGTACGAAGGAAGACCCCTAGTTGAGTTCTCAGAAATAATAAAAAACTTCCAACAGCAAATACACCAAAGATTTACGAGAATGAGACAAACTGAAATGATTTACTCACCGTCTACGATAAAAACCAGAATGGAGTTGAGGATAACCATGTTAGAGGCTTGCCGCGATGACAACGGAACACACTTGCGAGCTCGTGGCAGAGACGACAACTAAAAATAAGGCATTATTGTAGAGCTTTTTGAGGCAGAAAGCTCCAAGTTAGTCATATTCTCTAGATATGATAAACACGAACATAATGGCCCAGACATTCATATAAAACTGAAGGAAAAAAGTAAATTAAGAACCTTAACCAACATGAAAGAAGAATCTGTAGACAACGGTTGAACATGCTAAACACACATAATGGATTCTAGGCAATCAAAAATGCCTGAAAAAGTGAGCATGCTATAGAGACTGTTATCATAGAAATAGAGAAATGCAAAAAGATACATTCATCGGAAACTGAAACTATAGTTAAAAAATTCCTAGAATTTTTTAAATGTATATGTAAACATATTATTGGAAAAGAGACAATAAACAAAGTATTGGAAAATAGATGATTGTACTAGTCTTGGAATAGAATAATACGGCATCTTAATTCCTAATCTTGAAATAGAGAAATACTACATCTTTATTCTTATTCTTGAAATAGCATAATACTACAACGTTATTGCTAATCTGGAGATAGTGTAATTGAAATGAGTAATAGAACATTGGAAAGGAAACTTAATATTTATTCTCGAATTAACATGAATGTATTTGTAAAACAAATACTGGGAAAGGACTATGTTACTGTTCCTGATTTTCACAAATTGAAAAAGGAAAAAGATATTCACGCAGGTTTGCAAAAATATATACACATATATGTAAACGATTACTGGTAAGAACTATTCTGCCGAAACCATGACACACAATAGGTTTGCCTCACCCAGTGAGAGGCAAAGCCGAAATCTAATTAAATATGTCATATACTAAACACTGTGATTCAGAATCAAGTGCCCAAATGGCCAAATACAATTACTTAGGATTGAAAATTTTACAATTCATAACTTTTATACTATTCTACGACATGCCCAAACTGGACAAGGCCTGTGAACTTCAAACAATGATAAAATGAAAATAGAATGGTGGCGTGAAGCCTCATATCAAAACCCGAAGCTTCGAGATGGAAGTGTTGCAACCAAAATACCCGTGACAAAACCTACAGCGGAGGAAGATACCTAGTGGGGAAGGTAAAATGAGTCAGAAGAAAATCGGTATTGAGCATTCCAAAGGAAGTCAACCACAACGTCTGGCTAAGGAGATTACCTGTGCATAAACACAAGATGAGAAAAATGTCAGAAACTAACTATGACACATGTCAAAAAATGTATGTGCAGTGTACAGAGAACAACGTAAGTTGTGTAGCCTTTACCTTTAGAACTCCACGAAGACTCGAAATACTAGTGTGAAAGAAGCCACGAAAAATGGGTCATTACGTTGCATTCGAATGGGAAAATATGAAACACAATATTATAACTACCGCACACATTTCATACAAGTCACAACTTACATGTTAGGTTCACCTAAGGGCGCAGTAGGGAAGCCGTGGTACTCCACTCGAAGGAATGAGCTCGAACCACCGCTATGGATAAAGTAGGTAAAGACAAATCTTGGAGAATAAACAATGAATCAAGAAGCATACTGTACGAAGGAAGACCCCTAGTTGAGTTCTCAGAAATAATAAAAAACTTCCAAAAGCAAATACACCAAAGATTTACGAGAATGAGATAAACCGAAATGATTTACTCACCGTCTACGATAAAAACCAGAATGGAGTTGAGGATAACCATGTTAGAGTCTTGCTGCAGCGATAACGGAACACACTTGCAGAGCTCTGTAGCGGAGACCGCAAATGAATGGGAAATGGTTAGGGTTAGGGTAGTCATTACCCAAAAAAAAAAAAACCCTAAATCAATTATGACCATGGATCCCAAGCCTACGCAAATCAACGGTGGAAAGTGCTCACAACTATCCGCTGATGGTGTGCACGACAGGCTGTGTGGGTTAACATAAATCAAACATGATTGCAAAGGTTTTCATAATGATATGTAAATCACCAACAAGACATTCATAATCAAAACCACAATGGGAGCTATGAATGCAAAGTACTTTTCAACCAAATTCAAATTCCTTTCGTAATAAAGAAAATAGGACACACAATCACGATGAAACCAAAGCTAGATACGTTGACAGGTGCACTCCTCGTAAAATGGAGAAGTGTGCCATAACCTTTATGAGGTAATAATAAATACACACTTGATTTTATCCAAAGTGAAGTATTGCTAAATATGTGATATGGTACGCATATTGCATGGGTATTAAGTGGGTTCGATTATAAGTAGGTGATTAATTTGAATATGGTTGGATGTAAAAATGTAAAGATTTTTTTTTTTATATATGAGTATGGTAGTATGTTACAAGTGGTATCATAGCAGCATTCACATGCTGGGACCCTAGGGGTCACCTAATATGAAACATTTTGTGTAAATGATGCACAGTAAGGAAAAGCATAACAAGATACGATATGAGAAGGGGGTCAACGCAGATAACACCCTAGCACACAAGGGAACCTGTACCCCAACCATGATAAAAAATGAATCCTGAAATGTGGATTTAGCTGAGTGTAGATCAGCACTAGCAAACTAGTAGACTGTTGGAGGAACATCAACGCCAGACTATTATTCTGCTAAACGCAGTGCAGAAGCTACAAGAAAAAATGGTTTGGGTCAAGAGTGACAATGAGTGCTTAATGCAAGAGCAAGAAGGATACTCAAGAGCCTTTTTGACGAACATAATCAGGGAGTGGTAAAACCCAATCCTGATAGAGACATGTAGGAAGGAGAAAAACGACAAGCAAGGGAAAAAACCACTGACAGAATGGAAAGAATTAATTCACAGCGAAGTAATAAAAATAGAAATTACAATGAAGATGAGTTAAGTAATGTGTCAGAACAGCAAGAAATTAAGAAACGGAAAGTATAACTGAAAGCTGAGTTTTGGAAGATAAAACCACCTACATTTGATGGAGAAGCGGAGGAGGTGGCTGAAGCATGGTTGATAAATATGAACAAGTATTTTCAAGTCTATGAGTATAAAAGCAATCTTAAAGCCAGATTAGCCATCTATCAATTGAGGGAGAAGGCCACACTATGGAGGGAGGAGGTTAAGAATATCTGCAACATAAAATATCAGGAAGTGACTTGGGTTACATTCCAGCAATATTTTAAAGATAAGTACCTAACTGAGCGCTTCTACGAGAAAGATCTAGAGAATTTCATGATTTGAAATTGGGTCAATTGACGATGGATGAATACATAACGAAGTTCACTTCCTTACTCTGTTACGTTCCTTATCTAAGGAACAAAAAGGCTAAGGTTCATCGGTTCCTAATTTTTTTGCTGACTCACATGAAGGAATGAATTGAGTTCGTGAATCCAAGGACCATGGATGAGTCAATTCAGAAGGAAATAATGTGTTATCAGCAATCTAAAGCAAAAGAAGAGCTGGGTAAAACCTCGCAATCAAAGAAAGAGCATAAGAGCAGCTCAAATTTCAAGAAAAGTAGAACCAATAATATTAAGAATGCTGCAAGGAGTTTGGTAAAATCCATCAAAGTACCCAGTGTCCTGCAGAATATAAACCCACAGAGGCTTCTACCAAGCCGGAACAAGGACAAAATAAGAAACCACCCCTACAGTGCTGGGGGTGTGGGGAGGCTCACTATTATAGGCGTTGTTTGCAATAGGGAAGGGGAGAAATGGTTGCTAATCTACAAGAAGCCTCTACAGTCTAATATGTAGCCCGAAATATACCCAGAATATATGCAGCATTGGAAGATATTTAGGGAGATTACCAACCAACGATGATAGAGCTGGAAGGTAAGCTACTCTCACAACCTATTTCTATTTTGGTTGACCCAGGTGCAAGTTTAAGCTATGTAAATCCTAAATTAGTGGAAATATGTAAATTATAAATTCAAAAATTCAATAATCCATGGATGGTACAGCTAGCCACTATAGAAAAGAGAAAATTTTGTGCCAAAATTCCAAACTATACACTAGAAACTAGTGAACAACATCTAATTGTGGATCTGAATGTATTACCCTCGGGATCCTATGATGTGCTATTAGGCATGGATTAGTTGGAGAAGAACTGGATATTGGTGGATTATAAAGATGGAACTTGGAACTTGTAATGCAAGATGGAACTTGTAAGGAGATTCAAGGAATAAAGAAACCCTTGCAGCGGCGTCCTATTATAGCCTCCCAAATCAGTAAGTGTATGAGGAAGGGATGTGAGATATATGCTATTCAAGTGGGTTTTACTAATTCCAAAGAAAAGACTCCGATTATGGAAAACATTCCGATAGTGCAAGATTTTATGGACGTGTTTCGAGAGGATGTACCAGGTTTTCCACCAAGAAGGTACATTGATTTTACTATCGAGTTGATGCCTAGAGCATCACTGATTTCAAGGGCACCTTACCAAATGAGTGTACCATAATTGATCGAATTGAAGATACAGTTACAACAATTTTTGGATAAAGGGTATATTCGAGCAAGTGTGTCCGCTTGGGGAGCACTAGTGTTGTTTGTAAAGAAGAAGGATGGAACCATGTGAATGTCCATGGAATATCGATAACTCAATAAGTTGACCGTAAAAAATTAATACCCACTACTGAAAATTGATGATCTGTTTGATCAGGTGAAGGGATCCACTATATTTTCAAAGATATACTTAAGGTTAGGATACCACCGGATCTGGATAAAATATGAAGACATATACAAGACTGCTTTCCGTAATAGGTAAGGGCATTATGAACTTGTGGTATTACCATTCGGATTGACTAATGCACCAACAACATTTATGAGGCTGATGCATGGTATATTTCACCCTTTTCTGAATAGTTTTGTGTTGATATTTATTGATAATATTTTAATTTATTCGAAGAATGTGGAAGAGCATAAGGAGCACTTAAGGATAGTGTTGGAGATATTACGAAAGCATCGGATGTTCGGCAAGTGTGATTTCTTCAAAAAAGAAATTCAGTACCTAGGCCACGTTATTTTTGGTGAGGGAAGAGTGGTTGATCCAAAGAAAATTAATACAATTATGAAAAGGAGGGTACCCCAAAATGTGGCAGACATCCGATCCTTTATGGATTTGGCCAGATATTATCGACGGTTCAATGAAGGATTTTCAAAGATTTCTTTTCCAATTACCTCCTTATAAAGTAAGGGAAAAGTATTTAAATGGACTAATGAATGTCAAAAAAGTTTTGGAAAGTTAAAGCTTCTATTGACTACTGCCCTATTATTGAGAGTATCTGACCCCAGTAAAGAATTCAAATTTTGTATGGATGTGTGTAAAGAAGGATTTGGGGCAATGTTGTCGCAAGAGGGTAAAGTAGTTTCCTATGAATCGCGGAAGTTAAAAGAGCATGAGCAGTGATACTCAACTTATGATCTGGAGCTAACAACAGTAGTGCATGCACTCCGATTATGGAGGAAGTACTTGCTTGGAAAAAAAATTATACTAAAAGCTGACCAGAGCAACCTAACCAGTTACTTTAAACAAGCTGATCTTAATTCTCACCAGGCAAGATGGAATGCCTTCCTAAGAGAGTTTGACATTGATATGCAGCATGTGAACGATAAGGAAAATAGAGTGGCAGATTCTTTGAGTAGAAAGTTGCATCGTGTTTATGAATTGTACTACAACCAGATTGAATGCAAGTTTCTAGATCAAATAAAAACATAAGCTGAGAAGGATCCTGAATACCAATTTATATGGTAGAAAGCAACGGATTCAAGAAGAAAAGACAAATCTATTGACTATGTATTTAGCAAAGATCAGTTACTAACCTTTAAGGAAAAGATATATATTCGAAATTGAACAGAATTAAAGGAGTTGATCTTGAACGAATATTACTCGAGTAACTACTTAGGACACCCCGAGTATCAGAAAATGCTAATAGAAATTAGGAAGAAATATTTATGGCCAGGTATGCAAAGAGATATTGCAGAATATTTGAACAAATGTTTGGAGTGCCAGCAGGTGAAGGTGGAGCATTGACATCCAGTCGGATTGATATAGCCTATACTGGTACCTGAATGGAAGTGGGAGGTTATATATTTATAATTTATAATTTTTTACCAAAATCAAAGAAGCATAATGACTCCATTATAGTGGTGGTTGATCGGCTAAGCAAGGTAGCACATTTCATACCACTACAGTCCACTTATAAAAAAATGCAAATAATAGACATATTTATGCGAGAAATCTTTAGATTGCATGGCATACCAAAGACTGTCATATCATACAAGGATGTGAGGTTTATTTCATCATTCTGGAAAACGTTATTTATTGGTTTGGGAACTCAAATATATTTCAACACTGCTTACCATCCACAGACAGATGGACAAACTAAGCAGGTGAATCATATCTTGGAGGATATGTTATGCATGTGCGTAATGCAGTAGCCAACGAGATGGGAATAATATCTGCACTTAGTAGAATTTGCGTACAAAAATGGTTATCAAAAATCTCTTAGGATGAGTCTTTTCAAATAATTATACGGACGACAGTGTCGTACTCCTATTAATTAGAGCATCCTTGAAATGAATTTGATGCTTGGATTAGAAATTCTAGTGGAGATGGAATCAGAAGTAAGAAAGATCAGGAAAAATATGAAAGCAGCTCAAGATCGACAAAAAGTCTATGCAGATAATAAAAGGACTTATCATGAATTTGAAGTGGGTGATCATGTGTATGTAAGGATTAAACCAAAGAAGAGCACACTAAGGCGGGTGTTCTGTGCCAAGTTGGCTCCCAGGTTCTGTGGACCTTTCCAAATATTGAAAAGAGTGGGACCTGTGGTGTACCGATTGGCCTTAACCAGCCATATTCAGGTGCACAACATGTTTCATGTATCCTTGCTAAAGTGATATGTGCATGACCCAAAGCATGTAATCCACTGGCAAAGCATTTAGGTAGGTTATGAATAAAAGTCCTATCTTGAAATACTAAAGTTTATAAGAAATTAACTCAAAGTTTGCTGACTGCAGGTCGAGTTGGATGACAAGTTTCTGGTCAAGCCTCAGCATATAATCGATCGGAGAGAAATCATGCTTCATAGGCGAGCAATCACCCAGGTTAAAGTGCAGTGGAATCATTTCAGCCTGGATGAGGTTGGCTGGGAGGATGAAGGATTTGTTCATGATTCTTACCCAGAACTGTTTTCTGAATTAGAATGAAACACCGAGGACGGTATTTACTTCCAGGGGGGAAGTTGTGACAGCTAGCTTAAGTGCTAACTAATGGTTATGTATTTTATGTTAAGAAACTAAGACATTTATTCTTTTTTTGATAAATATTACTTGATAAATATAAATTAATTTTTGCTTCATTAAATAAAATTTAGTTATGAAAAGTGGTTCCATAAAAGGTAAAAGACTGATGGTAAAATTATTCCAAGAACTGAGAGGTGGTTGAACAGAAAACAGTTCAGATAGTTAGCCTTTCCTTTGAGGATAAAGGTACATCCTAGTGAGGAAGAGGGGTTCTTTTCAGTAACTAGGGAAAGGAAATAGAGTGAAGAATTCTTGAGCTGGTAGTGACAATTGGAATTACTTATAATTCCTGAAATTCTTGGAATAAAAGACTAGAGTTGGGGGTCCCGAGGTCTCTTCCGGAACCTCTATCAACTCACTAAAATCAGGTGTGGAGCACGATGGAGAGATGAAGACATAGTTTCCTCTCTCAAGGTAGGGAGGACAACATCAGCAGTATCTGGAAGCCAGATAATTATACAAGTCATTGGAAAACTGAGTTTTGGATTGTGAATGAGTATTAGTTATATTTTAGTGTTTTGTAGCTGTTACTGTATTATATTGATGAAATAAGGAACCATCTGAGTTTTCTCTTTAAATAAATAAGAATGCTAGAAAATCTTTAAAAGTATTCAGAGAATGTGGTAAATAAAAGCATGTTTAGAATTAAGAAAACACGGATATAACATAACACTATAAACTAACTCTTTCAACAACTAAAAACAGAGAACCGCTAATGTAGAGCTTTCGAGATGAAAGCTCCAAGTTGGTCGTTCTCTGCAGCTATGATAAACAGGGATAGAATGGTTGAGACATTCATCTAAAATTTAAGGAAAAAAATAAATTCAGAACCTTAACCAACAGGAAAGAAGAATATGTAGACAACGGTTAAACATTCTAAACACACATAATGGATTCTAGGCAAAAAAATATGCTTGAAAAAGTGAGCATGGTATAGAGACTGTTATCATAGAAATAGGGAAATGCGAAAATATACATTATCAAAAACTGAAACTATAGTTAAACCATTCCTAGAATGTTATAAATGTATATGGAAACAGATTATTGGAAAAGAGACCATAAACAGAGTATTGGAAAAGAGACGGTTGTACTAGTCTTGGAATAGAATAATACTAAATCTTAATTCCTAATCTTGAAATAGCGAAATACTGCATCTTTACTCTTATTCTTGAAATAGCATAATACTACAAAGTTATTCCTAATTTGAAGATAGCGTAATTGAAATTAGTAATAGAACATTGGAAATGAAACTTAATCTTTATTCTAGAATTAGCATGAATGTATTTGTAAACCGTATATTAGGAAAGGACTATGTTTTTTTTTTTTTCTAAGTTGGATTAAATTCTATTAATGTAACATAATATACAGGATGTTTTGGGCCTCCAGAATTGTTGTGCTAGCCAATTTGGGAGGCATTATAAGTCAAAAAAATAAAATAATGACCACCCTAGATGGGGAAACCGGTCATGATACAGCTGCCCTCAATGGGGAAACTAGCTTCATACAAAAACGACTTAAAAGATGGGAAAATATTTTGGAAATACATTTTAACATAGAAAATAAATAGAACAGTGAAAAAAGACCTCTCCATGTTAGGTGTCATTTTGTGTAGGTGGTGGTTCCTCCACCTGTAGTCATCGAAGGAATCATCCACATGCGTCGCCTGATGGGAAGCTGGTTCAGGTGTTGTAGAGGCGTGAACTATGCTAGCACTTCCCTTCCTGCGTTATTCACCCAACCATTTGGGACTTCCACTTGCACGGTTGCCAGTACCATTGTTGCTGGAGGAATTAGCATCACGCTTGACAAGTACGGTCTCTAACTTTATCAAGAGCTTCGGAGGCTCTGTGTCTGTGGTGGATTTTCTTGGTATTTTCCTGGTGCTTCATTCTACAGAAAAGGAGGCTTCTTCTTGGAAACTGATAATGATGGTGGTCGTGACACGGGGTCTGTCCAAAGCACAGTTGTAATGAGATTTCTGAGAATTCTCCTCAGGTAGCAGTGGGCAGAGCTCCAAGTGAATGGAATGACGAGGACAAGAAGCCCAAACCCATCCTCTGCCTCAGCCTGTGGAGTGGCGCTAGATAGGAGTCTCTTCAAGCGACAAGGTGCATGGCTCAGGATGAACTGAAAGAGGCAGTCGAGAAGCTTGACCGATACCTCTGCCTCAGTGAGTGGAAGGATAATGGGTGGAATTATCTTCAGGTGGTGGAGAGTGAGACATCGAGTGAATGCACAGAAGGGGATGAGACACCTGACCCTGACCATTGCCTCAGCGGCAGCGCATTCTGTGCCGTTTAGGCATATTGGAGCAGTCAGAGTCATTTGGGAGGTAGGTGAGCGGAGGCGGGGCGATAGCACAGGAGGAGGTATTTAATTCCTAAGGTGAAGGAGTAGGCATGAGGCTATAGTACAGACTGTGAGTGAAATCGAGGTCTGGAGGTAGCGTGAGGCAGCTATGGAGGCTGCACTGCCTTCTTGTGTGCATTCGAGAGCTCGTCTTTGAGACCGCGGAGGGGAAGATGCAACATGAGGGAAATGGAGGAATGATGAAGCGCAGAGCCATTATGAAGAGAGCAAGGCAACATTTCAGACTAAGAACATTAAAGGTGGAAGGAGGCGAGCCGCTGGTTGATTTAAATGCAGCCAGACAGAGCCCATGCGTGGCCATGTGGCAAGGCCATGTAGCACACGCTGGGCTTGTCATCCCCCTTCGGAATTTATACACCCACATCTGGGAGGGAAAGAACTATGTTACTGTTCCTAATTTTTACAAATTGAAAAAGGAAAAAGATTTTCACCCAGGTTTGCAGAAATATATACACATATATGTAAAATATTACCGGTAAGAACTATTCTGCTGAAACCATGACACACAATAGGTTCGCCTCACTGAGTGAGAGGAAGATCTGAAAGGTAATTAAATATGTCATAGACCAAACACTGTGATTTAGAATCAGGTGACCAAATGGACAAATACAACTACTTAGGATTGAAAATTTACAATTCATAATTGTTATACTTGTCTATGACATGCCTAAACTCGGCAAGGCATGTGAACTTCAAACAATGATAAAATGAAAACAGAATGGTGGCGTGAAGCGTCGTAGAAAAACCTGAAGCTTCGAGATGGAAGTGCCGCAACCAAAATACTCATGACAAAACCTACAACGAAGGAAGATACTTGGTGGGGCAGGTACACCAAGTCAGGAGAAAACCAGTATCGAGCATTCCAGAGGAAGTCAACCATGGTGTCGGGCTAAGGAGATTCCGTGCGCATAAAGATGAGATGCGAAAAATGTTAGAAACTAAATATGAACCATGTCAACAAATGTATGTGCAGTGTACAGAGAACAACGTGAGTTGTGTAGCCTTTACTTGTAGAACTCCGCGGAGACTCGAAATACTAACCTGCAAGAAGCCACGAAAAATGGGTCATTACATTGCATTCGAATGGGGAAATATGAAACGAAATATTTGAACTACCACACACATTTCATACAAGTCAAAAATTACATGTGAGGTTCGCCTAAGGGCGCATTACAGAAGTTTTGGTACTCCACCCGGAGGAATGATCTCGAACTATCGCTACGGACAAAGCAGGTAAAGATGAATCTTGAAGAATAAACATTGAATCAAGAAGCATACTGTGCGGAGGAAGAGCCCTAGTTGAGTTCTCATAAATAAAAGAAAACTTCCAACAACAAATACACCAAATATTTACGGGAATGAGATAAACCGAAATGATTTACTCACTGTCTACAATGAAAAACAGAATGGAGTTGATGAGAACCATGTTAGAGGCTTGTCATAGCAGCAACAAAACACACTTGCAGAGCTCTGCAGTGGAGACCGCAAATGAATGGGAAACAGTTAGGGTTAGGGTAGTCATTACCCCAAATGAAAATAAAACCCTAAATCAATTATGGCCATGGATCCCGAGTCTACGCAAATCAACAGTGGAAAGAGCTCACAGTTGTCCGCTGGTGGTGTGCTTGACAGGCTATGTGGGTTAACATAAATCAAACACCATTGCAAAGGTTTTCATAGTGATATGTAAATTACCAATAGGACATTCATAATCAAAACCATAATGGGAGCTATGAATGAAAAGTACTTGTTAACCAAATTCAAAGTCCTTTCATAATAAAGAAAATAGAATAGAGAATCACGATGAAACCAAAGCCAGATACATTGATAGGTGCATTCCTCGTAAAAATATAAAGTGTTCCATAACCTTTATGAGGTAATAATAAATACATACTTGATTTTATCCAAAGTGCAGTACTACTAAATATGTGATATGGTACTCTAATTGCATGGGTATTAAGTGGGTTCGATTATTTGTAGGTGATTAATTTGAATATGGTTGGATGTAAAAATGTAAAGTAATTTTTTTATTTTATTTCATTTTATTATATATATGAGTATGGTAGTATGTTACACTGGATCTTGCAAGGAAAGAAAAAATGTCTGAAAAACCTTATGGGAGAAGTCCTTCATGTTTTATATAATTACTCCCATAATTTAAAATTTAATGAACTTGTCGCCTCCAAAGGCGTGCAGTGAATCATTTGCATCCATCGCCTCATTGTTGCACACCACCCACACCGCATTAACTTGTTCAAAGTCTAAGGGGTGCCACCACCATAACTCATTTAACATGAATGGGAAATTACCGACATGCATTTTGTATAAATTGAGATTATGATGGATAGAAGAAGCATGGATAGTCAGGGTTGTAAGGCAGTTGTAGCCACATAGTCTTGTAGTAGTAGTTGTGTATCTTGTTGTAGTAGTAGAGGACCATTGTGATTTTCCTTGGGCTTTGGAATTTTGGAATTTTGATGTTTTGTAAACTTATGTCTCAGAGTTCTTTTTTTAGCAGTTATAGCTACGTGTTGTTATGAATCTTTCAATTGGTATAAGAGCTTGGTATAGAGTGAGAGGAAGGAACCAGTGGTGATATTTTGGTTTGAATTCGGGCCAACATAAGCAAACGTTAAGTATTAGTGTGACTCGAAAGACTGTATGGCTTGATCCTGCGCGGAAGTAAATTGTTTGTAGTGTGGCACTCTTATGAAAATTGTGTGGCTAAGGGGCTCACGTATACTTGCCTTTTGTGAGATAAATTTCTTGAATTTTGGAGGAACTATGCCAAGGTTTTCATCCTTTGAAGTGAGTGATTGTGACAGTGGCAATACGAAATTTGGATTATAATGAGCTCTTCTTGGAAGAGAGGGCTCTAGTGGTGGATGAATATGTTCCCCGCTTCTAAAGAAAAATCGGTGTGGAGTAGGAGGTGTTTTTTCTCTTTCAAAAGCAGTCAATCAATTGTCCAACATGTTTTGTTTTTTAAGAGTACCCAACCTATTTTTAATTTTATTAAATCTTAGAAGCGGCGAAAATAGAGCATCATGCAGCCAGTGTCAATTTTCCTTCAAGTGGGAGAATTTTTGTAGCATGTAAGAGAATTCGTAAAATTTTCCCTGGGGATCTTTCGTTATGTGAGGTTGAACAAATATGTTGTGAAAAGAGCATGTGGCTGAAGTGGTTGGTGTTTCCAAGGAGTCAGAAGATGGAGAAGAGAAATGTTTCAGTTGGGCAGTAGTCATTAAGAGTTGTAACTAATTACCAAAGGAGTGTGTGCGTGTGCCAAAGGAGAAGAGCAACCACAGGCCTCCACTATAACCTGCATCATGTTGTTGTTGTGAGTAGACCGCAAGCCATCGTTTCCAATTAAATTTATTAGCTAGTCATCGTTGTTATCAAAGTGAGCATAAATGGAAACTTGTAGGTGTGTAGGTGTGTTTGAGTATGAATCTTTGACGTATAAAGACTATAGCCTTTCGTGGAGCATATAATTGACATTTATTCCAAGCATCATGACTTTTGTGTGGAGTTTGTAACTTGAGCATAAGTTATCCTAGAGCAGGAGCTTGCTAGTTGAATATGAACTTTGAAGTCGTGGTGATATCTTGAGCTAACCGTGTTGAGTTGTGGGTACGTAATTTCGTGAAATTGATTAGTACCATTTTGTGATTGAATTTTTGGACTAGAGTGCAAGGATTTAAAGGTTATTGGGGGAACACCGACAAGACTTGGAGCATTGAATAATTTGAATTTGTGTACAGATCAGAGATAGTATATCGTTGACATAAGAAATTGGATTAGCACTCAACTCATATTTTAAGGTGATTAAATAAATGGGAAAAGCTAGGAGGCTCAAAATTCAAAGTAAAAACCAAAGTTGTTTGAAGTCTATTTGAGAGAGTTGGAAGTCAAAAGGAAAAAGAATGCCTTGGCGTTAAAATGTATAAAGGGACTCATAGATGACAACATTCTTCCCTTCATTATAGATGAAAAGACATAAAATCAGGCAGGGGATATCCTTGAGAGGACTTCTGGTGCCAGGGGGAGTAATCAAGTCAAAAATAGTAGTGTCATACAGGCTGCTGTAATAGTGCTTGGAGATAAAAAGGAAAGTGGATTTGCAGCAGCAAATCTACAAAAAGAGGAAGATTTTGGTGAATCCCACTTGAAAGTGGATGAAAATGATGACAGTGTGTTACTAGCAGTGGCTAAATTTGGCATAGATAATACTATGAATGGAGAAGAAAGTGGTTTAGTGGATCTAGTAATTGAAATTATTAATATTAAATTTGACAAAGAACAATTCACTAGTGATGAGTGGTTGTAGATGATGTGATCTGAATGGGAAAATTAGTGTTTTTTATGCTAAATTACAATTCAAAATATAAACAAATTTCTTGAGGATTATGAGGTAAATTTAAAGTTAACCATGAGTTTTTTTTATGTGTTTTTATGGGAATTTCTTGAGAAAATTAACATAAACAAAAAAATGAAGAATAACATATAACAAACATGAAAATCACCATAAATAGTAAGACAACAACACTTGATGAAGGAATTCATCCTCTTGGGGTATGTCTCCTTGGTTCAACTTCCAATGGCTTGGACCTCTTATATTATGCTCAAAATTGTGATTACACACATTTGTAATGCTCAAAGAACTCTGAAACCTACTCCAATGGCTCCAGAATTCCCAAAAATGCCCATCTAGCCTCTTTCTTATTCACATTTGGTCAAAAACTGGAGATTTTATGAGCCTCCCTAGTTTTCCTCCTAATTGCTCCACAATTTTCCCAAAATCCAAACCGGTGGTACAATTTTTCCCCTTTTCAACCTACTGGGTGAAAATTTCCCAGAATTCTGGGCGAAATTGTCAGATAGTTAAAACACCAAATGACACCTTACATTCAGAAATCCAAACTATATGGTTTGGCAAGTTAATATTATTTTTTCTTAAAATTTCTATCAGGCGGTTAACTAACGGTGAGTGGTTAGTCCCTTGGTGTTGACATAGGCAGTGACGGTGGCAGTTGGTGGCTAGCCAAACCAGCGGTCTGGGTGGCAGTCTCAGAAAAATTTCAGATGTGTGGTTCCCCACGGAGGTTTGTGTTATGGTTATGAATAACTGGGGGGGGCACGAGGCTAGCATCTTGCCCATGGTTTCACCCCCAGGCATGATGACAAGGGCTAGGGCTAGACCTCATCCCCGACCCCCAAACATGAAACTTATCAAATTTAAAAATGTAACTCAAAACCTATATATATTAAGACTTAATGTGATAGCATTGTTGTATGTTGTTTGGTTGGTTTTTCATAGGTGGCAGGTTTGATCCATGGTGCCTTTGTTCGAACCTCCATACAAAATTTTGGTGGCCCTCGGGCTGCCATGTGGCAACTTGTGATTGGCCACCAAAAACCCAATCACACCTTGTCATTTAAAACCAATGAAAACGTGCCACTTGGCACAACATGATTTGTCGAAGAAAATCCCTTTGACCAATCAACTTGTCAATTGGGTATGCCCAATCAGTAGTACGGACTGTTGACTGGGTTCTATTGTAATTTTTTTTTAATTTCTTGTTTGAAAAAATGGAAAAACCACGTTTATGGAGCATACAGTGCCGGTTTTCCATGAAACGACTTGCGTTGGATTCATAACGTCGACTTCTACGCGAGCGTTCAGGTTCCGCACCATTCGAACAAATTCAAATTTTTAGCATACTTTTAAGCACCTAATCACACCTCCCCACTTGAAGATTTTGGTCCTAAGAATATCTTTCATTGCCGAACACGTGAATGAGAGTACAACGCCATAACCCTTCCAGTGTCAATCCACTGGAATTTTCTTGAATTCAACAAATTGAGGTTTTCTTGAAAACTGATCTTTTTCTTTGATTCTGGAGACCCTGTCTTGCTATTTTAGACACCATCCTACTACAATTTCCTAGAATTTGAAGAAAAAAACTATCCTTGAAGAATCAGACATTTTCCTTCCTTGGTTGTCAATGAAAGGAAAATTGAATAACTTGAAAACTTTCTCACCGCAAACATTGTCGACATGGCGATTTTTAGCTTGTCTTGCCTTGTACTTGTGTCGACTTTTGACCAAGTGTTTTCACCATTTCCATTACCATTTTTAAATCCAAAAGAAGTACTTTTGGAACATATGCCTTTTTTTTTATCTTACTTTGGTGCTTGTTCTTTGATTTTTGCACCATTCAGCACCAACATCTTGTTACCATCACTATTCAACAATGATGTGGACTGCTGCAAATCTTTCACATCTTGTTTATGTCATTTCAAAGGCAAAATGTTATAGTCCCAAAACACATTATTACAAAAATTAGAAAATTCAATGAAACCATCTTGTTCATTTTATGCATCTTCTTGAAACATCTCATTCAAAACATCTTTATGCTTGAACATTAACAAAACAAAATTTTGACCTTCATTCACTATTCTCTTTATTTGTCCTGCATGCATAAGAGACAAACTCATCTTCTTCTTATGTGCTCTAACTATGTACTCAATTCCATTCTTCAACAATTAGTACTTATTCGCATGGTGATAAAATACTACTTTCCTATCATAAAGTTAAGGAATTCCCAAAACAATACCTAAAATCTCAAGTAGAACTACATCAAGTTCAAGTTCGTCAAGAAAGTTTCAATTGATTTTAAACCTTAGGATGCACTTCCTTGTTACCTCCAAGTTTTCATTATTGCATATTTAGCAAAAAGCATAAAGTCTTGGATGTGCAAAAGATTCTATATTTAACCTCTTAACTAATTCTTCAAAAATAAAATTGGATTGAGAACCATTATCAAACAGTCTGTCTATTTTTGTAGGCTTTGAAACAACTCTAATATGAAAGATTTAAATTCTTGTATCATCGTCTTGAGTTGCACTAGAAAAAATTGAAGAACTAGTGTTTTCTATGTTCTTACCTTTCAATCACATTGTTTTAATCTTGGTTTCATCTCTTGAATTTGAACCTAAGTCATGTTTAATGATTGTGGTTTTTTTCTCCTTCTCTTTAATTTTAAGTTTGTTGGGCTTCAACTCTGGATGGAGTTTCCAACAATGGTCTTCATCATGGCCATTTTTCAAACAATGTTTTCATGTGAGTTTCTCTTTCTCTAATTTAATAGAGCCTTTTTTCTTTCCTTTTCCCTTAAACTCCCCCTTTACTTTTCCTTTATACTCAAGGGAACTATCACTTTTCTCATCTACACTATGTTTCCCTCTTTCTTCTATATGTGTGGCTTGAACACAAACCTCATCTAAGTTTTTTGGATTGAACATGAGAATAGTATGTCTAATATAATTGCAAAAACCCCCAATATACTTTAACAAAGTGTCTTGAGAAGATAAATTGACACCCAAGACTAGTGCTCTTCTCCTAAACTCTCGAGTATACTTTTGAACACTTTGAAGACTAGTGCTCTTCTACTTTTGATGTCTCTTTTCATATTCGATGAGTGAGAAATGGAAATTAAAATGGCTGGATACCAAGTTTCTCACTCTGGGATCTAGTCAAAACACCAGAATATTAAAAAGGATGTGGAAATACTTCCTTCAAAATAATGATATTGGACAACCTTTTCTCCAGATATGGAAATTCCTTCCAGACGCTGAATCAAAGTTTGCAGCTCAGGTGTTTCTGAAACTTGATTTTTCTGAGTGGAAGTGTATCCCTTTTCCTTTTGAACTAAGCTAGGATATTGAGTGGCTGAGTGAACAACTTTCGATCTAGAGTTTGGAGATTTAGAATGTGATCTTCATGAAGTTGGTGGGGATTTTGAGGGAGAATGCCTCTTATAATGGAATTGTGATTTGGGATTGGATATTTTTTCCATTCATAACCTAACGGCCCTCCTTTTAGTGCCAAAAATGTTGAAGGCTAAAAATTTCTACCTAACAATTGGGGAAAACCACTCAGTCGAGACCTTAGGGCAGATCATTTTCCGTTTGGATTGGTGGCTCCAAATCGAATTATGGGACTAGTTTCTCATTTAAACAAAATCATAAAAGTATGGTATCTATGTATATTGTTTTAAAGGTAACTAAGACTTGAAACATAATTAATACTGAAAATTAATATCTTTCCTGAGAAAGCTTATAAATACATATGTGATCTAAATAGGGTTTGATAAACAACATGACAATGTAGGCTATGAAATTATTATGAAGTTAAAATACCGAATGATTGCTAAACTAAACAAATATTTAATTAATTTTTCTAATAAAAATTATCACACATATAATATTTCTTTTTTTATACATATATTATATGATTCGAATCACGCATAATGATAGTGAAATATGTATGGCTACTTGCAATTCATATATGATAAACTTAAATCAAATAACCATTTAACCCTTAAACAAAGGAAAAACATACATATAATAGTATCTGATATATTGTAACTCTGCTCATGATAAAATAGTAGTGGTTTAGCCTTTTATTAAGATAAATTGAGTTACAATAGTGCAAACAAAATATTATCTCCAAAATTCAGAACCCCTTCTCCATTCAAACGAAGGGGATTTATAATTTTTCAACCAAATAGAAATATAGCAAAGGAGAGTAAAAGTATGAAGCGGATTTAAAAATAAAATCTTAAAATAAAAAAATAAGACAATTTTAGATTCTGTTGCAACAATTTGGATAAGACTTTGATGAAGACTTCCCCCCCATACGTTGTCGTAATTCATAAATATCTATCATGAAATTTAATTCAGGTGGAGACAGTGGTTGTATCTGCATTTGGCTAGTAAATATAACATCCCTGAGTGTTGGAAACATATGAGTGGTTATGTTAGATAAGCATCTCAGCATTAACCATTGACTATGATGCTTAACTAAGAAATTCCAATGGAATTCTAAGTCAATCTTTGATATATTTTCAATCTTCTCAACCTTCTTATTTGATAATTCCTGCCATTTTTTGGTCAATAATTTGATATTGTGAAGAGTTCCCTTAGTGCAGTCTAGAATAAGATTTTCCTGCAGTAAATTTTCACAGATGGATGAATGAGGTCATTGGAGATGTACCTTGCATTGAATATTGATGTTTATGAATTTTTGAGGCATATTTCCCATTCCCTGAAGACTATTTCCTTTTATGATTCCTCTATCCTTGGGAGATCGACTACTTTCCCTTCAACGTTGTCTTTCCATGTTATGTGGCCTGCAATATTTTCCTCAATGTCTTCAAAGTATGTCCTTAGGTCAGAAATTGATCTACCAATGCATTGGTTGTTTGACACAAATCATGAATGGTGGCTAATTTATGACAGAAAGTGACCTATTGTTGAGAAAGAATAGTATTTAATTCTCCAGTTTCCCTTTTAAACTCATCCAATTTAGGATTAACTTTTAGTTGTTCAATACTATGTTGTAATTCTTGCATTTGAGCATCCCAGATCCTTAAATAAGAATAATGTTGAATTTTAAGGGCATCAAAATTATTTTTAAGTTTTGCAAGTTGTCCTTTCCATTTTTGAGAAATGATTTTCTTCTCATTCTCAATTCCTTATTCCAACTACATAATCCTGTCATCCTTTTGCTTCAAAAGTTGTTGTACTTTGGTGGCTTTGTCTATAGTGGCAATATCATATGCTCCTACAAATTGTGAGAGTCTTCAGAGATCCTCTCCACGTGTATATTGTGAACCTTGGCATGCTACCTTGAAAGAAGTGTTTCCAAGGACTAAGGCCTAGGATTGATCAATATTAATTCTCTTTCTTTGTCTCTTAACAATGGATTTATTTTGAGGAATGTAGAATATGTCAGAGGAAGAAATATCTTTGACCCTTAAAATGACCTCAAAGGTCGGGAATGCTGGTATAATCTTTATGTCATAAATGTATAAATATTTTTTAGAAGCCCCAATAGTAAGTGAGGTCTTCTCTATAGTTTCAAAAGTGTTTAAGCCCTTCTTGTATGATGGAGTCTTAAGATCTAGAGGCCATGTATATTTAATAACTTGATTGAACCTCTCCCATATTGCATCAAACATATTATCTGGAAAAATTTCATCAGCATGATAAGAGGAGGAAGTAGACGTCCCTTTTTTCTAGGGTATACTAATATTTTGTGTGGAACTAATAGTTACAACATTGTCTTTATCCCTGCTTTCTTAAGGAAGTTTCAATAAATCCATAGGTAGATTAGAAATCCTTTTATCATTGTATTGGTTTAACTGAGTTATCTCGTCTAGAGTCAAATATATAGCTTCTAGTTTCAAAACCAGTGAATAGGCAAAGGATTTTTCAAATAGCACATCAAACTTATCTGGCTCATGTGAAAATGCTCTAATACTTGACTCTATAGTTATCATTTTGGAAGTTTGCTTGGGATCGTACTACTTGTTAGGAATATTTGGGAAGTCTAAAATTTGAATTTCATCAATCTCAAGAGAAGCATGCCTGTAATTATCTAGAGAATATACACCACATTGAATAGGAAAAACATGCCACATTGTCTTTTTATCTTATTTTAAGAACTTTGAAAGACCATTTCCTACGATTTGGTATGTTATTTCTCATGAAAGACATTTTTCAGGAACATATAGGGGGAAAACATGGGGTTTTGAAAGACTACCAAATATTCAGACATAACTAAATGACTCTTCAAAAAACCAGTTTCCAATTGATAGTAATTTATTTTCAGCTTCTAAGGAAACCCTGTGAGCTTTCTTTTCAAATACGCTTTGGTGAATGGGAAACATTACTCCAAGACGAATTCTATAGAAATGAGGTTGATAATTTGAGTCCCAAAGCATATCATGATAAACGTGGATAGTGATTGTGTCTTATATATTCCATTTCTTGTTAGGTCCTCAAAGTCAAATTTTTGTCATTTCATTAGTTTTTCAAATAAAAATTTGGTCACTCGCTACTGTGTCTAGGGCTATTTCCTCTCCTTTCAAAATTTTTACATGTTATTTTTTGTCATAATTCAATTGAGTGTACCATCATTGAAAAGTCACCATCATCACTCCAGTCAACATCATCCTGATTTCATTCATTTTAGTGTCTCCATTAGTTCATTACGGTTTAGTCACCAAATATGTCATTCTATGCATAAAATATGGAAATGGAGGAGTGGTAATAGTTAAATTTGTTCAATAATTTTGGTTTAAAATGTAATTCATGTTTCAAATATGTAATAATTTTATCATGTTCCTATAGCTGCAAAGGAATCTTCAAAGTTACAATTTTTCAAATCAAAGTGAAAAGGACATGTAGTGGGCCATCCCACTACCATGAAGAAAAGTGACCAACACAAGTTATAAAGGACCAATTAAAGCTCATTTTCTCATTCAAATCATTGAATAAGAGTTCTCATTCATCACCAAGTGCAAATTAAGCAAATTCAAGTTAGAGAAAACCTAAAATTTGATGCCAAAGCGGCCACGTTGTGCTTTCTAGGCTACACATTGTGCTTTCTTCCACATGCCGTGTTATCTCTTCTTGAGGAATAAAATCATTCTCTGAATGTTTCTGAAGGCTATCAAGGTGTCTAGTATCAGTGGAAAAGTAAGGTACACCTTAGTAACCCATCCTTACAACTCAAATTCATTGCTTTAAAGTGTAAATCCTCCATTGGCACCAACACTGTGTTTTAGTGGTTGGCCTATATTTTAAAAAATTTCAAAGAAACACATTCCTCCTTATACTTTTTACCCTTCCTCACACCCAATAACATCTCCCATGGCCTTCAAATCCCCTCATTTCCATTTCATAAGCCCCAAACCCTAAACCCTAGCCTAATTCTGCAATTTTGGGTAATTTTCCTAGCTAGGACTATGTAAAAATTCCCTAGCTCAATTCTCATACCCATTGAACTAAATTTCACTTTATATACTTCCCTAAGACCTATTCCCATATCCGTAAATTTTCCTACTCTCATATCCCTTCCCCAACCCACTCATCCTATCCCTTTACTCCCTTCCCTTTTTTTTCCTATTAAGGTTTTGCCCCTTGCAAACAATCAAATGGACGAGAATAAATATTATAAGAAGGGAGGCCAGATGATAAGATATGTGCCATTAACCACTCTGGAAATGATTTATTCACCACTATCCAAGCATTTTTTTCAAAGGGTAGGATGTGTTCTTTTTTCTGAACAAGTTGGGAAATTCAAATACCACACCACATTAACCAAATTGTTTGCAACTCAGCTCAAAAAGGACAAAGTAATGATTGCAGGGGTTAGTTTCACTATATCAACTAATGTAGTAGTTGAAGCCACAAGGATACCCAATCATGGTGAAAAATGGTTTAAGAACCAAGACATGGACCTTCAAAATTACCAGCCCTATCTCAGAAGACACTATCAACAACACATGAAGAAGATTTTTCTCGTTGAGCACCTTCTTGAGAAGTACACACCACTCATGAGAATAATCATGAAGTACTTCACCTATGAGGGAATATTTTCTAGATTATATGGGTATCATGTCAGACTTATCATGCATTTCACAGGGGTAAAGCCACTCAATTTTCCCTATTACCTCTAAAGAAGTTTGGAAAATATGGCAGAAAAAGTTTAGCATAAGCATAGTAGTCTTGAAAGAAGCCTCTTTCACCATGCTCTTATCAAAATCATTGTTTTACACCAGCTTGAGCAGAAGAACATCACTTGGGGAACCTTCATGTAAGCAGATGTATTTTTTTCTTCTAGTAGCTAGCCTACTAGTCCTAGTTCACCATCAACACCATTAGAATCATCTAGACAGGTGGACGTTGGATCACCGAGCATAGTTTCAGTGAGGAGGAAAATTTAGGTAACTCAAACATAACAAAGAGGCATAAGGCTTTTTTTCTCCTCAGAATGAGGAAGGGGCCAAGCCCACATCGGAAGAGCAAGGATTGCATTTATAGCATGAGACATATTTGCATGATGAGGAGATCATCCATCGTGACATTGACATAGTAGATTTGGAGGCCAGTGAAGAGCATGAAAACCTAGAGCATCATAAAGGAAAAAGATACTCAGATAAAATATCTCAAGGACAATTTGGCAAGGGATAATTTCATAATTTCCTTCCTAGAACAAGAGAACAATCAATTGAAGGCAAAACAATTGTCTTTAAAGAAAAGTCAGTTTGAAGGTAGTATTCATGATGTGAAAGGCAAAGCAGTGGTTGACACTAAAGATTCAGAAAAGAATGAAGAAGAAGTTACAAGGAAGAGGCCAAGGACCATGGGTCTCAGAAAATAACTTCTGAAAGAAAGAGAGAAAAATCTACCAAATGGAGAGTTGACATTTGAAGAAAGGATAGCCATGGAAATCAATGAAAATAGGGATTTTTGGCTTGATAAAGTCAATATTCACTTGGATAAGCTCCTTGAAAAGGCCAATAGAGACAACAAGATGCAAAAACACATGGTTGACCACTACTATGAAAGAAATTAGATTTGCAATGTCAAACTCAAACAATTGCAAGAAAAGTTAAAGGAAAACTTGGAGATCCTTTTTTATGCTTCCTTAGTAGCCTAATGCACCTTTTCAAACATCTCTAGAAAAATTTTGAGGATTTTTGGATCAAATTTTGATTTTTGTCAGTTTTTGGTTAAAATTGGAAATTTTGAAAGCCATTCATACTAGCAAAACTGTAGAATGGGCCAAGCTACACTTTTTTTTGGGGGGGAGGGCGGGGCGGGGGGGGGGGGGTTGTGTTAGTGTGAATTACAATTGCAAGCATATGAAAAAAACTCACTTTATTTTGCATAAAAAACAACCCTAACATCAAATATTGTTGTCAATTTCTTTACATCTATAGTTAGTGATCAGAATAAAAGAAAATCGGCCCGTTTGAGGTTAGACTGAGAAGATTGCATCATGAAAACATTTGAAGAGATAGGGTTGGACATAAGAGGGGGAAGACCAAGGAATGAACTGAGCTAAGAGAAATATTTAAAGACCTTGGGTTAGATAGTGGTCAGAGGTTCAACTGCTTGTTTATTGGCCACGAAAGAAATAATCGACTCTGGAGAGGTATGGGAATTTAGTTCGTAATATGTCAACTAATCGATGGCGATGATATTTCCATTATGAGGAAGATACATCTTACGGTGAACCACATATGGGAGAAAACACATCACATATGTGTAGCTACGACCCAATACAATGTTGTAGTCTAAGGGGGCATTAATGACTTCAACGTCAACACAAACAGTCTTGCCTGCAAGAGTAATAGGACAATTGTGGAACATGCCAATGGGCTGAGAAGAGTAACTATCCCACGCATGGATTGTGATAGTGTAAGGGGCTAACTCAGGAGATCTGAGTTGCTTCCAAATAGAAGTAGACATCATGCAAGTGGATGCCCCTTTGTCAATGACACAACGAGAGAGGTTGGCATTTCAGATCTTGACAAGGATTTGGAAGGTGACGAAAGCAGGAAGGGGTGGATGCTCTGACTTGTCAACATCAAATAAGGTCAGATGATCATCTGAAGGATCCAGAACACCCATAGCAGTTAATATATATTTTCCTTGTGAAGGGCATGACTGGAAGAATTCCAGCATTGACATGGCAGTAGGGGATTGTGCCAAGTCATCTACTATACTATACGAGTGGTCGGCTTTGCAAAAAGTAGCGTTTTGGCATAATGGTCCCTTGGGGATCTTAGTATGGACCTTTTCCTTAGGCTAAGGGATCAGTAAAGGACCATTGGGTGTTGAAAGAGACTCTGTGGGACCTAAAGATGGGGGTTCGGTTGCAGACGTAGCGGGGGGCTTGTTGTACTAACAAGATCGAGTCTGAAGGTTGAGGTCAACAGTATTGGGTTGGTCAGAGTTCATAATGAGGATCTGGTAATCAGAGGTACCATATGAAGAAGGTTGAGTGGTCACCTGACATTCAGGGGTTGGGCAGCCGCATATCCTTGTTGGGGGTAAGGATTGGCAAACACAGTCGGTTGAGTAGGGGCAGCATTAGGAGGAACCAAAGGGGAGGCTTGTTGTCCTCGGGATGCTACTTGAGCTTCCCACATTTGAAACATCTGAGGTAAAAGAGGACAACCATGGTTATAGTGACCATAGACACCACAACCAGAACAAGTCTTACTCGTGCGAATAGGCCTATCCTTATTTGGTTGAGCACCTTGTTGTTGGGTTGCAGTGTTATATGTATTCCCTTAGGGATTGTTTGTTGGATTACCTGGAGTGGCTTGGTTTTGATTTCCTTTCCTCTTATTTTTTGAAGTGGGAGGATTTGTCGCACTCTACTACGCATACACCTGACCCTTGGGGGGGGGGGGGGGATGGCTATTGTTGCAGATTTTGAGAAGGCAAGGGAGGCTGAGGTGCTTGTGCAAGAGGAGCGAGAGCACCAGGCTGTAGATACGGGAAATAAGGAGTTTGGGAAAAATTGGGGTAAACAAGTTGGGAGAAAGGAGGAGGCATGTCATATCCTAGATACAGGCTGCCAGGAGGGGGAAAAGTGTTGGAGGAGATGGCCCCTCCCTAAGGGAAACCATAACGTGTGGGAGGATGAGTGTATGGATGTGAAAGGGATCCAATAATACTGTCAACAGCATGGGATGCCCCTGGTGCGTTGGCACCACCAGGTTTAGGGAGATCAGGTAAGACGGTATAAACATAACTAGATTGTGTGTAGATAATGTCATATTTCATTGCAATCTGGAGGTTAGCTTTTTCAATCTGAGGAAAGTGAGATGCGACATCTTTTCCAATATCAGGAAAAGGGGATCTGAGAAACCATTCCATGTAGACACGGTCTTTGAAAATAGGGGCTCCACATAGGCTCTTCCTTTTGTACCATTCTTGAATATGGTCAGATAGGTAGGTAGCAGAAGTTTGACGGAAAGAGGCCAAGATTTTGGTACTGGTGTCATAGCAAAGGGGAAGCTGGAAGTAAGACAAAAAATCCTTAACAAGGGTCGCAAAAGTAGTACGAGAGGAGGAGGTTTGGTCGACATACCAATTGGAAGCTTTTCCAGTAAGCCGACGCTATAATAACCGAAGACGGACATAGTCATCGGTGATGGATTTAGACGAACACCACATGTGGAAAGAACGAACATGGTTGGTAGGATCCTCTCCAACATTTCCTTCAAACTTGGGGATGTCTAAAGGAAGCTTGGTTGCCATAGCAGGCCAACCGGGATCATGGTGTATGGGATCATTAATCAACTAGCTCAAATCAAGAAGGCTTAGGCCCGCCATATAAGGAAGCAAAGGAGTAGCCAGAATAGTTCCTGTTGTGGCACCACTAGTAGCATTTCTAGCATTAGGGCTGGGGCTACCACCAATGTTAGGTCCTGTACCAGACATTATCAAGGTGAAGGGTGGAGGATATTTAGGGATAGAACCAGAAGGGGAACCCGATGAACCAGAATTAGATTTAGAAAAGGGACTTGGTGGAGGAAGAACTTGAACCCTACGTGGTAGGGTAAGTTTTCCTAGTGGAAACTGAGGATGAAGGCCTTGGAGACTTCGGGATAAATGCTTTGTGGGTGCAATGATGGTAAAGAGACATGCAATCCAATAAGGAAGAGAGGTAAATAAGGGTAGGGAGGTGCAGGATCAATTGATTACAATGTTTAAGTCTTGGCCTAGCAGTGTAAACGAGGCACTCTTCGCTTAGGGTGTGCATGTATGTGATAAGTCTGTTAATTTTAATTAAGCCCACATGTGTTTAGAGAAAAAAAGAAAAAATATGTTCTATAACTGTAAATAAAATTGAAAATTATAGTAAAGGAAACTGAATGTGACAGTAAAATAAACAGCTAAAGATGCATAAATTAAACCCAAGGAGGAGGGCTTCCGAACAACTAGTCTATGGGTGGGTGAAATATAGTAAAAATACACAAAATGGCCAATGGATCTAGATTTGGGAGGGATAGGGATCTAAAGTTCAGATCTACTAGAAAGAGGGGCAGAAAACAACAAAAAACCAGAGGGAAAAATGATACAAAAAAGGGGGTGAAAGGCTACAACCTGAAGCGAAATGGGGTGAACACTAAGGGAGGACCAAAAAAAACTGAAATGAGTTGATTTGGATTCATAAATAACTGATTTGAAATGGATCTAAATGTACAGATTTAGATCTAAAAAATGGCTGAAAACATTGAAATCTCAAAGGACCTGCTTCAGATAAACTCCTCCTAAAAAGGTGGAAGCATACTGAAGCTTTAAGGGGCTTGGTTCCTACTTTGTAAAATAAAATAAGAAATACAAGTCCAAGACGGGTGACGAGGGAGGTCAAGAAACCCTAAATAAGCTCTCCAACATCATCGTGGTATCATAAGGTACGTCCCACGCTGTTTACAACGCTGCCACATTTTATATACACCACTATCCGCCCTTTGTAATACAGTTCTATATACCATTTACGCTCAGTCCGCCATTCATTCCCACGCTCCATTCATATACAATACCGCTGTGTTCCTATTTACGTCTTGCCACTCCATATGTGGATGCATCATCACAGTCGTTCTCAAGTGAAACGATTTGCAATACCGCTGTCGAGCGCTCGTTTTCACATGCAATAACGCCTTTCAATTGTAATACCATATGTAATATGCAGGAAACAATACCGCATGTCCATTGTCTATTTAACACGCTGTATGTTGATTGTGTTATTATAACTCCGCCCCTTTCCAATTCACAATACCGCCCTCCCATATTCATTATACCACAATGCCCTCCGTGGCCTGTCGGCCCTCCTCCACGTTGCATATCCAACTCTGTCGATATATATATAAAACGTTGTTCATATATTACAACGCAGAAATAAACGCTTTCATTATATTTAAACGCTGTGTTTTATTGTGATTACATGGTTTTATTATCATGGTATGCGCCCCTCCCATCATTTAATATATGGTATGCACCCCTCCCATCATTTAATACAGCCCCTCCTCTAATACCCATACGCCCTCCCATTGTCATATTTAATATCACTTCCATTTCATAATACCATCCCATTCACAACATTCCATATCGACCTCCCTACCATTTCACAATTTTTTTTCCCCAAACAAAAAAAAAAAAAAATACATTTTTTTTTTGTGCAGAATTCAGTTTTTTAGCAAAGAGCTTATGTTTTTAGAATCAGCTTTTTTAGCGAAGTGTTTCTGTCCTTTTAAAATTCAGCATATTTGCAGCAAAGAGTTTTTTCAGTACATTTTCCAACAAAGATTTTTTTTGTTTTCTCTCCTTCAAGAGAAATTTTCCAGCAGAGTTTTTTTCTCTCCTCCTTCAAAAGAAGATGACAGTCCCTTCATCTTCTAAAGAGGCTGCCTACTTGGCACAGAGAGAAAAGAGACACGCTTCAGGTTCATCCAAAGGAAGAGAAGGCAGAAGACGAAGAAGACACTTCAGAGAAAAGGGGGGCAGACAATCTAAAGCTCAGTAGCAAACAAATCAAGACAGAGGTAAAATTGATGACAAAGACAAAGGTAAACCAGTTGAATCAGCTCATTCTGTTCTAGCACATTGTAACAATGGAGTAACTGAAAACCTATTTGATGTTTCATTTACTTCATGGAGAGATGATTGGTTGCTAGATTCAGGAGCAACATGTCACATGACATTTAGAAAATATTTTTTTAAAGATTTCACTGACAAAGTTGATGGAGCAGTATATTTCGCAGATAAATCCAAACTCAAGCCATCAGGGCTTGGCACAGTCAGGCTTAAACTGCCTGGTCTTCCTGATCATATCCTACATGAGGTTCTATACCTCCAGGAGTTGAAGAGAAACTTGCTGTCCCTGATCGAAATCCGGCAGCAAGGACACTCAGTTCACTTGTTTGATGGCAAGGCAGAGGTCAGATCAGCATCAGATCACTCACTTGTCATGGAGGGAATAGAAGAAGGGAGACTCTTGAAGCTGAAAGGTTCATCTGCTCATGCTCAAAAATTTGCATTCAGTTCACATCATGATGAAGGTACATTCCCATCAAGTCTTTTATGGCATGCTATATTTGGACACTTAAACTATGAAAGCCTTCGTTTGTTGAAGAAAAATTGTGTTAATGGACTGCCTACAATTCCTAGGAAACCTAAGGAATGTGATGCTTGTATTCTAGGAAAGCATAGCAAACAACCATTTCATGATTCACACTCCAGAGCACATAGAAAACTTGAGCTTGTTCATTCAGATTTATGTGGCCCTATGCCTGTTGCTTCTGCAAATGGAAACAAATAAATGATGACATTTATTGATGACTACACCAGAATGTGTTGGATTTACTTACTGAAGAATAAGTCTGATGCTTTTCAAAATTTCAAGAATTTTCATGCATGGATTGAAAATGATGCACAAACACATATTGGCTCTCTACGTACTGATAATGGAAAAGAATACACTTCAAACAAATTTGAAAATTATCTTCGTCAACATGGAATCAAACATCAAACAATTGTGCCATATAATCCACAACAGAACGGTGTAGCTGAAAGAATGAACAGAACTATTTTAAATATGGTCCGCTCCATGTTATTTTTCAAGAATGTAAAATTGATGTTTTGGGCTGATGCGGTTCTATGTGCTGTTTACATAAAGAATAGGTGTCCTTCAAGTTCAATTAGAAACAAAACTCCTTTTGAAATGTGGCATGGCCACATTCCTTCGGTAAAGCATTTAAGGGTCTTTGGGTCCACCTGTTATGCCTTGATACCCAAGGGTCAAAGGAACAAACTTGGTGCTAGAAGCAGAAAATGTATCTTCTTGGGGTACTCCAATACCTCCAAAGGATATCGTCTCTATGATGAAGCAAATAGGAAGTTTGTGATAGCAAGAGATGTCATATTTCTTGAATCTTCCAAGAGTGACAAGGTTGTTGAGCAGCAACTTGATCGCCTGGATAGATTCACACATGCAAAGTCTTTCCAAGAATTTGATAATGTGATTCCACACCTTGAAGGGTGGATTCCGATATTGAATCAAACTGTGGAATCATATCCTGAAGAAATCTCTCCCCCACATGAAGAAACAACCACGGATGACACATTGGATGATGTGATTGACAGAATTGGGAGATTGAATCTTGAATCAATCCCAACTCAGTCAAGTGACCAGCCTGGACCATCTCAGAAAGGTCCTCCCAAATGGCTGACGAAGACACTGGAGGATGTTCATCTTGATGAGGTTGGAAAAACAGGAACAAGAAGTTCCACTCAAGAAATCAAAGGTGATGTAGATAATTTTGATTCCCCTGTTGATATGGATATTGCTTATAATTGTGAATTGAGTTTCTCTACAGATCATGAACCAACTTCCTTCAAAGAAGCCGCTTCTCATGATGAATGGAAAGAAGTGATGTAGAAGGAGTATGATGCCTTGATAAAGAATGGCACTTGCACTACACAAAGAAAAAAGCACATTGGTGAGGGGCGAAAATGGTCACCATAAGATCATTGGTGAGGGTCAAAAGAGCCTTCGTCACCCAAAACTGAACGTCACCAAAGGTGGCATCGCCAAAAGTATAGGTGTTGTGGTGACATTCAAGGTCCGTCACCAATGATTTATAGTGATGAATAGTGACCGTCACCATTTCATATGAGCAATGGTGACGGACAATAGCTTCTGTCACGAAAAAACTGAACGTCACCAAAGGTGGCGTCGCCGAAAGTATAGGTGTTGTGGTGAAATTCAAGGTCCGTCACCAATAATGATTTATAGTGACGGATAGTGACCGTCACCATTTCATATGAGCAATGGTAATGGACAATAGCTTCTGTCACCAAAAAATTAAACGTCACCAAAGGTGGCGTCGCCAAAAGTATGTGTTATGGTGACATTCAAGGTCCGTCACGAATATTGATTATAATGACGGATAGTGACCATCACCATTTCATATGAACAAAAATGATTTTTTTTTATGGACCTTTCATGGTCGTCACTATTGGTGCATATATATAGCGACGTTCATTGACCATCACCATAAATGCATTGGTGACATCAAGGTCCGTCACGAATAATGACTATAATGACAAACAGTGACCCTCACCATTTCATATAAACAACAACGATTTATGGTGACAGACCTTTAATGGTCGTCACTATTGATGCGTATATATGCATATTTTGGTGAGGGTCGAAAAATGTCACTATAAGCTCATTGGTGATGGTCAAAAGAGTACCCGTCACCAAAAATTGATCTTCGTCATTCCCTATATATGAATATCAAGGCACGATGGAATCGAACCACCAACCTCCTGCTTGTAAAGCAGGTGCTCTTCCATTGAGCTAGCACCCTTTAAAGAATTAGACTTTAAACTAGCAATTGCCCCTAAAAGTGCAAAGATACACCAAAGGAATAGAAAATCTAGGAAGATCAAAAGTTGCTAGAAATAATATGTTCAATATACATAATAAAAAGACAACAAGAATAACTTTTGAATAATCTAACAAAGCATGTACTACATAGGAGAATAACTGGAAAGCACAACTAGAAATCTGAATCACAACATAACAATATAAAAGAACATGCAACAGGAAAAGAACAACTCCACAATTTGAGAAATATGAACAATCCATGGGCATGTTCTTATATATTAATATAGATAACAAAATAGAAATCTAGATTTATGAAATTCAAGTATCACACAAGAATGTCTTGAACAAATATGAATATGTAAAACAATATTTTTTTCATTTGGATTTACCTTGTAGACCTCGGGAAAAAATTTCCACAGAAACAGGCACTAAACATAACAACATGGACCTCAAGAGCAATTGTGCAGGGGATAAAATATGAAGGTAAAGCACTAGAGAATTATTCAAAGAAAATTATGAAAAGCGTATCTAGAAATGACCGAGAACCCTCTGAAGTAAACCACACATTTATCATCATGACTAGTACACTTGCAAAAAAAGATCAGAATAAATTATGAACTATTCCACCAAAAAACAGTGAATTTTTCCACTAAAATACATTTCAAATTAATCACTAGCATGAAGCTAACTTCTTTGCAAAAATATAAATGTTTGAAGACAATGTATAATAGCTTGCATGGCAATCGTGTTGATAAAACCTTCCAAGGAATAAGACCACAGCTGTCAACAAGAGTGCCCATCATACTTAATACTATCAAAGAGTGGTCAATAGCAAAACTGAATTGACGGACCTTCATAACTTGCATTGGTTCCTTATCCTTCATCCAACCCTAAAATTTTAGACCAAGGTTAACATTTTGAAGGAAAATTAAGAAAAGTCACGTGATCTTGTGAAATAAGATTTTTATCATTACCATTAACTATAATGCAACAATTTTGCACAAACAAAGCATCCTTGTCTAAAGTGAAGTAGTAAGTCATGATTAAGACTAATTGTGGGCTTAGAATTGTTTTTCCATTTTTTTTTGAATTGTTAGAATTATCGTACTTAGTAGCAGAGGCATTCCCACCATGGATTGGGAAGTCCACAACAACCACTTTTGTAACTGGGATTGTTGACTATAATCATTTTAACCTTATCCTTCCTTTTGCTCAGCCACTGAAATATGCGTTGAGAACTCTTTGCTTAAGGCATCCCTCATTAGAACAGGCAGACCATTAGTGATAATAACAATATTCTCGTAACATTTCCACTATCATTACAATTGCTTCTGGGCTGAAACTTAGACGTATGGGTATCTTTGTCATGCCTTGTAAACAAATGAAGATGACAAGGGGAAGGATCAGAAGAAAAGGGATTAGAAAACATCCAATGAGAGGAGCTTAAATCATTGTCAATGATGCTCCATCTTTAGGGATCGCTTCTATAACTTGTTTTCAATATTCAAGGCAAGCCAGAAAGCCTTGCTCCAATGAACTGAGTGCATGCAAAGTCCATCTTGTGTTGAATATGAAATAAGAGACACTTGATAAAATTGAAACATTAATCCCCGACGATGAATTTTCCAATATACTAATGAACAATCAATACCATCAACTATCAGAGAGGCAACCACCGCTAAGTAGCTCCTTCCTAAGAAGTACAATACAAGAGAAATGAAGGCAATTTTGAATGGGTTACCAAATTCTGTGAAGGGAAATTTTGAAAAATGTTCGTCAGCAAAAGTCATATGGGATAAACTTCATGATCTTCACTCAAAAGGAGCGTTGACAATGATCTCTAGTCAAAACGATGATGGAAAACAAGAAAGAAGTCCAAAATCCATCAATGAAGTTGAAGATAAGAGAGATTAAAACAAGGCTAAAGAAGACATAGAAGATGAAGAGAACAAAGAAGACTTTGAAGAAGATCTCCTGAATAAACTTATGGCTTCCATGGAAGAGATTAATAGGTTGAAAAAGGAAAATGGGGAACTTAAGAAGAAAGCGCCAGTTGGTGACCAAAACAAGACAAGGAAGGAAGTTGACCTTGTCAAGCTTCAAGTTCAAGAAAGAGATGAAGAGCTCACTAAAATTAAGGAGGAATTTCATCAAAACAAAAGAAAGCATCATGAAGAAGTCATATCTATGACAAATCAATTGCATAAGGCAAAAAAAAAGGGAAGAAACTTTGTCAAGCCACCTTGAACAAAGACTTAAGAGCTTGAACAATCTTGAAGCAGAGATTGGTCAATATAAGGAAGAGGTCTCGTCTCTTAGATCTCAACTAGAAGAAGCAAGGAAACAAGCACAAGGGGCTGAGAAGGTGATGGAAACTTTTGCATTCATAGAAGGACAAGTTGATGAAGCAGAAAATGAGAGAAACACCATGATATGCCAAATAGAAGAAAAGGATGAAGAAATCTTCAAACTAAAATCAGACATCAATCTTTTCAAGGCCGAAACATGTGAAGCTACAAGAATAAAAGAATAAATGGAGAGCAGTCTAGCAAAGAAGAATGAATAAGTCTTCATAATGAAATCAAATATCATCTCCCTTAAAAATGAAGCACACGAAGCAACAAGGATGATGGAAGAAATGAAGAAGCAACTAGTTATGAAAGATGAAGATTGTGAAAAGTTGAAAGGAGAAATTGTCTCTCTTAAAAGGAAGTTGACTTGTTGAATAAGAACTTGAAAAGCTCTCAAACCCTAGATGACATTCTAAGTCATCAAAGGTCCCCCCTTGATAAATCAGGGCTTGGCTATGCAAATGAATCCTCAAGCAAGGATGATAATGCTTCAAAAAACAAGGATGTGAGGAAGTAAGGAAGAAATGATACTCCCAGTTCCAGCAAAAGTAAGAGTCGAGATGACATTAAAATAAACCCTACTCCAAGGAGACTTACAGATGGAAACAAGAATACAAAAGGAAATGAATAACATCAAAGAATTCCAAAATAAAAAGACTTCAGAAGTACTTCAAGGAACTCTTCATTTCCCAGGTACAAATTATATTTCTTGGATGTTGTTATTCTTGTAAAAAATTTGGGCACATGGAAAAATACTGTAGGGCATATCACAAAGACAAATATAATGGTCCCTATCAATCTCCTATAAGCAATTTTGCAAGAAGTAATGATTTCTTATTCATGAACAAGATAGAGTGCTTCAATTGCTATAACATTGGACATATGGCACGTGATTGAAACTTGACTTGGATTCCTAAACAAGCTAAAACCATGACAAACAAGCCAAAGAAGAAAGTTACACAAGTATGGAGAAGGAAACAAGTTGAATCCAGAAGTCTCTTGAACACTACAGCGAACAACTCATGTTGTTGACTTGATGAATTCATCCTTGATATTCCAAGTGTTTGAAGATGATACTATGCCAAAAAGGAGACCATGCATACTACTAGGGGGGGCTAGTGACTCAATACTATTCTTGCAGAAACAATTTGTGAAGAGTATTATGAAATCGTTGATGGATCACAAATGGACAATATATAAAGATCATCTCCATTAAAGAAACATGATTTGTTATGCACCCAATCTACCATTGTTGAATATGTCTTCCACTTGATCACAAGGATGCAATCTTTCTTGTCGAAGGAAAAAAGAAGAGCTAGCGGAGGTTATGTAGACAGGGGGATTCAATTGACTATTTACATGAATATATGCAAAGGCTTAGGGGGAGCAAGTTAATTGAAGAGCACCATGACAATGAGAACAACGTATCTACCTATGAATAGTTATTATTGATGAAGAAAATATGATAAAAGACGCAGCTTGATTGTGGGAGCACTTGGGCAACCCTTTGCCATTGATGTCAAAAGGGGAGAGAATGTTGAAGGGCAAGAATATTTCCATCAATGACAAAGGGGGATATTGTTGGTCTATGGTTGTCATTAATGTCAATAGAATGATGTCCTTGTTGAAGATAATGAAAACCCTAAATCTATACTAATACATGTGTTGTTGCACAAACCATAAATCCTAAACACATAAAACCTTAAAAGCCCTATCTTATAAAATCCTAAATTCTAAACCTTCCTCTAAAATCCCTAAAACCCTAACCATACATTTACACTACCATACATTAGCTTATGCTACCATACATTTACACTACCAAACATTACCTTGTGCTACGATACACACTACCATACATATTTAATAAACATAATCCTTGGTTCCAAATATGTTTTGAAACAACATAAAAATTCCTTACTAACAACAATGAACTAACTTTGATTAATGGCAGAAAAACATGGCATACATATTCCCTATGACCATACATGGAGACATAACGCTGGCAACATAGTTTAATACATCACTCATGTGATACAACACTTGCATGGCAGACAAGGTCTTATATGATCCATGTAGATAGATGTAATGCATACATCACATGGAAAACAAATATTGTTTTTAAATAATATACTAAAGATATGTCGGCTACTAAAAATATGACTGTCGGCTCCAAAAAATATGTATATATATAAATGATGCGTTGAATTCAATATGGAAACAACAACCTCAGTGGTCTCCACATACCCCTATAGTCGTTAAACAACATCAGAAAAATACGTACGCAGAGGATAAATAAGCAAGGAGCACAACTCGGGAAAAAGCAAGGTGGTGGCAGTTCGGTTTTTGAAACAAAGATGTCTGACAGTCTCAGACCACAGAAACCTGCAATCTCTTTATTAAATAAACGTTTCAGCAGAATGAAAATCTTCTAACTTGTTTCAAGAACATACTCGTAATAATGTTGTTGTAATTTGACAACTAGATTTGGACGTGTAGATTATGTTCAGTGATAAGTGATTTCTGTTGTGGGTTTATCCATTTAAGATTCATTCAAAAATTGTCTTCGCATTAATCATTGGTCTCGACATTGTGCCATACCCTTGCAATGCGATGTATATATGTGACATCGATCATCTACAGCGTATGCATATATGAGATTGAGGCATAAGCTCACATTTGGAGTAATACGACCTCTTCCTTGGACGTGTGGTGGCATAATTCACACTTGTATGGAGCTCGAATCCTTTTGAAGTGCATAACTTAGATCCACAAAGAATAAAAAGAGCTTGAACCTATTGGACAAGAAGCTCAGAGTACAACAATCTCGTGGAGGCTCATAGAAACGTGGATTGGCCACTTGTTTGCTGACTTGTGGTTACACTTCCCTCAGATCTGCAAGCTTGGGTGTGTCCTTGTGGAAGCACGAACCTATAGTTCTATTTGGTTATTCCTTCAAACAGTGATAAAACTTGACAAGCCTTGAACTATTCAAATAGTCCGCAAGATAAAAGGATCACTGGGAGGTTGGAGAAAAATGGGGGAGAGAACACTTCATCAGAACAGGAATCGTCATTCTGGGGGGTGAGGAAGGAATTCTGGAAGGAGAGGTTTTCATATTTGAACAAGTATAAGCAGATCCTTGGTAGGGACAAACCTCTGCCCAAGTGGACCAATGCGGATGTGGAGGAGTTCATCCAATCGAATCCCGTCTATGGCCCTCAGCTGAAGCTCACACGAGTATGTTAATTGTTGAGTGAATATGTCCAAGTATAATAGATATATAAAAATACAATATAATTAAATTGTTTATCTGCTTACAATATCTAGGCAACAACAAGACTCATTAATGCCTAACTTTAACATAAGCATTCATGAGCAAGAAAAGGTGATTGAGTAAGAATTTCAACTACAATGCATGATGGAATTTTGTTAAAATTGGCAACCAAGGTCGGCCTCCCTTGTAAGTTGGCTCAAGAAGCTCAAAAGTCACGTCCTTTTGACTCCACCGATTAGTATATAAAGGGGTGATTTCTCCCTCATTCGACACATTGAAGGGCTCATCTTCTCCTCTGAAATAGGATGATATATAAGGCTGGACACAGGTGGCAAGGTCGAGGTTATTATCAGACCAATCTCTGTTTAGGGCTCGGTTTTCAAGAAATTTGAATTGTGTACCACCTATGGGATCCAAGCATCGTATACATCTGTGGGTGACCGATCTTATGTTGCCCTTCTGATAAAGAATTCAAATTGATTGAAAGCCCTCCTAGGGCCGTGTTGGGTGCCTCATAGTGAAGTTACAAAAGGAGTTGAGTCCCTCTCAAACTCATGGCATTTGTATCTTTCAAAGGCATGCCTTAATGCTTATGCATCCAAGAAAAGAAGCCGAGGTTCCTACTTTAGGCATATCCTTGATCAAGTCAAACAAAGGTACAAAAGTAGTCATTTTGTTTTAAAATATGCTTTGCAGACTCATGTAGTACCATAACATCTCAGTTCTAAGAATATATATATGGTTTAAAAGAGCCGACCTGTGGAGATACCTAAAATGATTATCACCCTTAGAGTCATAATCCCAGTATGATGTGACTCAATTTATTCATTATCTCAGCAGTAACGTTTTTTTTTTTTGGCTGGTTGATCCAAGTATCTGGAGCTTATTCCTCATGGCCAATTCTAGAATCTAAGGTTGGTTGATAATGTCCCGATTAAATACAAATTCTCTAAGTCATATCTGTGGACATATTGTTTCTCATTTCTGCAATATTACCTTGATGCAATTTTACCAGCTCTCCAGGTCTGTGACATAATGCATGGAGGATGGAAGGTCTGTCTGGGCAGCGTATCTCTGTTTTGGGTGCAGATTTTGTGTTGGACAAGAACCACAGTTGGAGGATAGGAAGTCTATGCAAGGCAACGTATCTTTAGTTGATTTTTCTGTGCATTTTTGTGAGGTTTATCTCTGCTACAGACCACAATAAGAAAGCCACTATAGCAGCCTGTTGCTAAGTTGTTTGGAGGGTTTGAAAGCATGGTCAAACACTCCTCTTCTTTCATGAGTTTGGGGTTGTTTATCTTGCCACTCATTCAGGATTGTTGAAGGGAAGGGATTGCTGAGGAGGAGCCTCAAAGCTCTATATCAGAGATTAGATTATGTTACATCACTGTAATGGAAAAGAAAGTTGAATCAAGCAGCCCTAACCAGTGACCCAGATTACCAACATCAGTCCTTGAAGCTATCTGTGTTCATACCCTAACCAGTATTCATAATAGCAGTTTCATTGAGCCTAAGAGCTTAGAGGTCAGATCTTCTATTTGGCAAGTCAGTATTGACTTTAAATCATTGTACTCTCTCTCTCTGTTGAAAATTAGATTATGAATAATAAGAACTAATCAAGGGTTTTTGTCATCTTGGGGTTTTTCCCTGGCTTGAGCCATATTCATGTGTCCTCTTGTCTTGGCTTATCCTCTGCATTATTTTTTTATGTTCTTTTATCAGTTACAGTCATCATGATTTTAATTGATGTGGTTCGTATGGATTGATAATTGGGCTAGATATAAAAATTGATGTGACTGTCCTATGCTATGAACATGTTAAGCTAAATTTAACATGGTATTAGAGCTAGGCTGAGGACAAGCCCAAGAAAGAGGGAAAGCAATCACTAGAAATGTTGTCAAATCTTCATGACCTCTTTCACCCTCAAAGGATCAGATAGTATGAAATTATGATATAAATCTGGTGCATCACAGTGACCAGCCCACATTTTTGTGGATAAAGAGCGAAATTCCTTTTTGAAGATCATACAAGACCTGGTTCAAATATCATGATTAGAAGAGTCCAGTTCTGGGCACATAATATGAGGTCTGAGATTTCCAATCCACTGATCCACCTCAGAATTCGATGAACTTGAATGTCTAATCAAACTCTTGACAAAGTCAACAAAGGGACCCATCATTTAAGGAGTTTTTCAAGCAATTTGAATTATGTACCACCTATGGGATCCAAGCATCATATACATCTGTGGGTGACCGATATTATGTTTCCCTTCTGATAAAGAATTCAAATTGATTGAAAGCCCTCCTAAGGCCTTGTTGGGTGCCTCATAGTGAAGTTACAAAAGGAGTTGAGTCCCTCTCAAACTCATGGCATTTGTATCTTTCAAAGGCATGCCTTAATGCTTCTTCATCCAAGAAAAGAAGCCGAGGTTCCTACTTCAGGCATATCCTTGATCAAGTCAAACAAAGGTACAAAAGCAATCATTTTGTTTTAAAATATGTATTTGCAGACTCATGTAGTACCATAGCATCTTAGTTCTGAGAACATATATATGGTTTAAAAGAGCCCACCTATGGAGATACCTAAAATGATTATCACTCTTAGAGTCATAATCCCAGTATGATGTGACTCAATTTTTGGA
This sequence comes from Pinus albicaulis, assembly GCA_034641835.2. Lineage (NCBI taxonomy): Eukaryota > Viridiplantae > Streptophyta > Pinopsida > Pinales > Pinaceae > Pinus > Pinus albicaulis. The sequence goes on along the minus strand of JAXQQM020068263.1, from coordinate 20,112 downwards.
CACTTTTATTTATTCATTATCTCAGCAGTAAAGTTTTTTTTTTGCTGGTTGATCCAAGTATCTGGAGCTTATTCCTCATGGCCAATTCTAGAATCTAAGGTTGGTGGATAATGTCCTAATTAAATACAAATGCTCTAAGTCATATCTGTGGACATATTGTTTCTCATTTCTGCAATATTACCTTGATGCAATTTTACCATCTCTCCAGGTCTGTGACATAATGCATGGAGGATGGAAGGTCTGTCTGGGCAGCGTATCTCTGTTTTGGGTGCAGATTTTGTGTTGGATAAGAGCCATAGTTGGAGGATAGGAATTATGTGCAAGGCAACATATCTTTAGTTGATTTTTTTGTGCGTTTTTGTGAGGTTTATCTCTACTATAGACCGCAGGAAGAAAGCCACTACAACAGCCTGTTTTTAAGCTGTTTGGAGGGTTGGAAAGCATGGTCAAACCCTCCTCTGCTTTCATGAGTTTTGGGTTGTTTATCTTGCCACTTATTCAGGATTGTTGAAGGGAATGGATTGTTGAGGAGGAGCCTCAAAGCTCTATATCAGAGATTAGATTGTGGTACATCACTGTAATGGAAAAGAAAGTTGAATCAAGCAGCCCTAACTAGTGACCCAGATTGCCGACATCAGTCCTTGAAGCTATATGTGTTCATACCCTAACCAGTATTCATAATAGCAGTTTCATTGAGCCTAAGAGCTTAGAGGTCAGATCTTCTATTTGGAAAGTCAGTATTGACTTTAAATCATTGTACTCTCTCTCTCTCTCTGTGTTGAACATTAGATTATGAATAATAAGAACTGATCAAGGGTTTTGGCTGTCTTGGGGTTTTTCCCTGGCTTGAGCCATATTCATGTGTCCTCTTGTCTTGGCTTATCCTATGCATTATTTTCTTATGTTCTTTTATCAGTTACAGTCATCATGATTTTAATTGATGTGGTTGCTATGGATTGATAATTGGGCTATATATAAAAATTGATGTGACTGTCCTATGCTATGAACATGTTAAGCTAAATTTAACATGGTATTAGAGCTAGGCTGAGGACAAGCCCGAGAAAGAGGGAAATCAATCACTAGAAATGTTGTCAAATCTTCATGGCCTCTTTCGCCCTCAAAGGATCAAATAGTATGAAATTATGATATAAATTTGGTGCATCACAGTGACCAGCCCATAGTTTTGTGGATAAAGAGAAAAATTCCTTTTTGAAGATCATACAATACCTGGTTCAAATATCATGATTAGAAGAGTCCAATTCTGGGCACATAATATGAGGTCTGAGATTTCCAATCCACTGATCCACCTTAGAATTCGGTGAACTTGAATGGCTAATCAGACTCTTGACAAAGTCAACAAAGGGACCCATCATTTAAGGAGTTTTTCAAGCAATTTGAATTACGTACCACCTATGGGATCCAAGCATCGTATACATCTGTGGGTGACCGATATTATGTTGCCCTTCTAATAAAGAATTCAAATTGATTGAAAGACCTCCTATGGACTTGTTGGGTGCCTCATAGTGAAGTTACAAAATGAGTTGAGTCCCTCTCAAACTCATGGCATTTGTATCTTTCAAAGGCATGCCTTAATTCTTATGCATCCAAGAAAATAAGTCGAGGTTCCTACTTCAGGCATATCCTTGATCAAGTCAAAAAAAGGTACAAAAGCAGTCATTTTGTTTTAAAATATGCTTTGCAGACTTATGTATTTGCAGACTCATGTAGTACCATAGCATCTCAGTTCTAAGAATATATATATGGTTTAAAAGAGCCGACTTGTGGAGATACCTAAAATGATTATCACTCTTAGAGTCATAATCCCAGTATGATGTGACTCAATTTTTGGACACTTGTATTTATTCATTATCTCAGCAGTAAAGTTTTTTTTTTGGCTGGTTGATCCAAGTATCTGGAGCTTATTCCTCATGGCCAATTCTAGAATCTAAGTTTGGTCGATAATGTCCTGATTAAATACAAATGCTCTAAGTCATATCTGTTGACATATTGTTTCTCATTTCTGCAATATTACCTTGATGCAATTTTACCAGCTCTCCTCTATTGGATTGTTCATAAGAGGCTTTTACAAGGACCAGTCCATGAGTTTAAAGATTGAATGAATGCGAATGATGGCTTAATAGCATCTAAGTCAATTTTTTAGATTTCGTCATCCACATAAGGGTGTTTAAATATTCAACTTCAACTTAGGCAGAGGTATCAAAATGAAGTCATAAAACCTGAAGCAATGTTAAAGAAACATCCTCGCTTTTCTAGTTACTTCAGATGATGTATAATGTTTGAATGAGGTAAGTAGGGCTTCAGACTTACAGTCCGACATACAATCAGTATTGATATGACAGTCCAGAAATCATGGCGCTTTGGCAAGTCCCTGATATATGGTAAATCTAAGTTGATCTCAGCCATCTATCTCTCTGCTCTTTTCAAAATCAATCAAAGAAAGAGGCAGTCTAGAAGACCCAAGATTAATGATTATTACAAGCGAAAGCATCTGATTCCATAATCAATCCTTCTAACATAACATTTCTGACCTTTATATAGGTCTGTATATTATCTTCACATGGCCCTATTGGATAACTTTGCATATTATCTTGGCATAGTTCAGATGGTACAGTTTTTTTATTTCAGTTTGACTATGGACTGCATAAATTCATCTCTCCCTCTGTTTGGATAGGGATCCTTACCTCTGATTTCAGTACATCTATGAACCTCAGTCTCCGTTCTATATATGGCCAGGAACATTGCTCTTATGACTTGGCATAATTATGATATTCTGTTGCGCTTGATATCACAGTGGTTGTAGTATCTCAGTGGTAGCTTATTGGCATCACAGTGGTATACCATACCAGTGGTATGGTTGATCTTTGGCTTATTTATCTTTGCTTACAATAACATGGTTGACCTCTCATTTATGTAAGATGGCTTCACAGTTGTGTGTATGAAAGATCAGTTACTTCATTGACACAACAGATGCATGCTTGGCATCAATCTGTATTGCATCATTACTTTCAATCAGCACATCAAGCATGAAAGGTCATCAGTAATAGAATCATTAACAATGGATCTTGTTCACAAACGAAGTTGTGAACAAGATGTGTAAGTTCCAGACAGTCTGATAGGACATAAAAGAATATCCTTGTACTGGTACGGGGCAGGATTAGGCCTCATTCCCCAAAATTGCCTGAGAGGTACGTGTCTTCTAAATTTTTCTCTAACACGAAGTGAACATAGAATTACGAGTGGATTTTTCCTTTTGAGATTCTGAGTAGCAACTTTTTGGGAATGGATAGAAAATGAAGTATTTTCAGATAATTTTGCTCCATGTGGCCTTGTTGAGTCCCTAAAAAGTAGTTTAAGAAAGGTTAAAATCACGAAGGTTTTAATGTGATGACGAAGGCTAGTTGGATCTGGTGATTAGATTGAAAGAACATGTTTATGCTTGATAATCTTATAGCTATAAGGAAACAGTTGTTGAGAAGGCCTCAAAACTCTATATGGAGATTATATTATTGGTACATCACTATAATGGAAAAGATATTGAATCAAAGCCTAACAATTGTTGATTTCGACATCTGATCCTTGAAGCTATACGTATTCATACCCCTAACCGGTGTTATAATAGCGATTTCATTGAGCTATTAGCTTAGAGGTCAGATCTTCTATTTGGCAAGTCAGTATTGACTTTAAATCATTGTACTCTCTCTCTCTCTGTTGAAAATTAGATTATGAATCATAAGAACTGATCAAGGGTTTTTTCCGTCTTGGGGTTTTTCCCTGGCTTGAGCCATGTTCATGTGTCCTCTTGTCTTGGCTTATCCTCTACATTATTTTCTTATGTTCTTTTATCAGTTACAGTCATCATGATTTTAATTGATGTGGTTGCTATGGATTGATAATTGGGCTATATATAAAAATTGATGTGACTGTCCTATGCTATGAACATGTTAAGCTAGATTTAACATGGTATTAGAGCTAGGCTGAGGACAAGCCTGAGAAAGAGGGAAAGCAATCACTAGAAATGTTGTCAAATATTCATGGCCTCTTTCGCCCTCAAAGGATCAGATAGTATGAAATTATGATATAAATTTGGTGCATCACAGTGACCAGCCCACAGTTTTGTGGATAAAGAGCGAAATTCCTTTTTGAATATCATACAAGACCTGGTTCAAATATCATGATTAGAAGAGTCCAGTTCTGGGCACATAATATGAGGTCTAAGATTTCCAATCCACTGATCCACCTCAGAATTTGGTGAACTTGAATGGCTAATCAAACTCTTGACAAAGTCAACAAAGGGACCCATCATTTAAGGAGTTTTTCAAGAAATTTGAATTATGTACCACCTATGGGATCCAAGCATCGTATACATCTGTGGGTGACCGATATTATGTTTCCCTTCTGATAAAGAATTCAAATTGATTGAAAGCCCTCCTACGGCTTTGTTGGGTGCCTCATAGTGAAGTTACAAAAAGAGTTGAGTCCCTCTCAAACTCATGGCATTTGTATCTTTCAAAGGCATGCCTTAATGCTTATGCATCCAAGAAAAGAAGTCGAGGTTCCTACTTCAGGCATATCCTTGATCAAATCAAACAAAGGTACAAAAGCAGTCATTTTGTTTTAAAATATGCTTTGCAGACTCATGTAGTACCATAGCATATCAGTTCTAAGAATATATATATGGTTTAAAAGGCGGAAACTGCAACAGAATACCTAGAGTATTATCACTCTTGGGTGTAATACAGTATGATGTGACTCCATTATTTTGGACACTTGTGTTTCTTCATTATCTCGGCTGATAAAAAAGTTTTTTAGTTGATCAAGTATCGTATTATTCCTCATAGCCAATTTTAAGTCTAAGGTTGGTCGATAATGTCACGATTAAATAAAATGCTCTAAGAATCATGTCTGTTGACATATTGTTTCTCATTTACTGCAATATTACTTTGGTACATTTTTGACTCTCCTCTATTGGATTGTTATACAAGAGGCTTTTACAAGGACCAGTCCATGAGTTTAAAGATTGACTGAATGCGAATGATGGCTTAATAGCATCTAAGTCAATTTTTTACATTCCGTCATCCACATAAGGGTGTTTAAAGATTCAACTTCAACTTAGGCAGAGGTATCAAAATGAAGTCATAAAACCTGAAGCAATGTTAAAGAAACATCCTCGCTTTTCTAGTTACTTCAGATGATGTATAATGTTTGAGATAAATGAGATATTTCGGACTTACGATCAGGCACCCCAACCAATAGCCTTATATTGAGTCCGAAATCATCTCCTGGCACTTGCTTGAGATCACATTATGATAAATCTAAGTTGAGTCTGGGCCATCTATCTCTCTGCTCTTTTCAAAATCAATCAAAGAAAGAGGCAGTCTAGAAGACCCAGGATTAATGATTATTACAAGCAAAAGCATCTGATTCCATAATCAATCCTTCTGACATAATATTTCTGACCTTTATATAGGTCTGTATATTATCTTCACATGGCCCTGTTGGATAACTATGCATATTATCTTGGCATAGTTCAGATGGTACAATTTTTTGATTTCAGTTTGACTATGGATTGCATAAATTCATCTCTCCCTCTGTTTGGATAGGGATCCTGACCTCTGATTTTAGTACATCTATGAACCTCAGTCTCTGTTCTATATATGGCCATGAACATTGCTCTTATGACTTGGCATAATTATGATATTCTGTTGCGCTTGATATCACAGTGGTTGTAGTATCTCAGTGGTAGCTTATTGGCATCACAGTGGTATGGTTGATCTTTGGCTTATTTATCTTTGCTTACAATAACATGGTTGACCTCTCATTTATGTACGATGGCTTCACAATTGTGTGTATGAAAGATCAGTTACTTCATTAACACAACAGATGCATGCTTGGCATCAATCTGTATTGCATCATTACTTTCAATCAGCACATCAAGCATGAAAGGTCATCGGTAACAAAATCATTAACAATGGATATTGTTCACAAACGAAGTTGTGAACAAGATGTGTAAGTTCCAGACAGTTTGATAGGACATAAAAGAATATCCTTGTACTGGTACGGGGGCAGGGGCTTAGGATTAGGGCACTCATTCCCAAAATTGCCTAAGGGGCTGTGTCTTCTAAATTTTTCTCCTAGCACCTGAAGAGAACATAGAATTCTGAGTGGATTTGTCCTTTTGAGATTCTAGTGGCAACTTTTTAGAGATGAGATGAAAATCAGGGAGTATTTTCAAGATAATTTCCTCCATGTGACGCCTTTGTTGAGTTTGTTAAAGAAGTAGTTCCCAAGAAGGGTTAAAATTATAGAAGATTTTGTCCTTGTTGACAGCTAGTTGGATATGGAAAATCAGATTCGATTGAAAGGGCATGTTTATGCTTGATAATATTATAGCTATAAGGTGGTTTTTAATGGGGTTAGGGGATTGGTAAAAAAAAATCTCTGTCAAAATTGATTTTGAGAAACCTTAATCCTTGATTTTGAAAAGAAATAAAAAATAAAATCATCTTAAAAAGTGTTGATTTGAAACAGGTTACATTGTAACCCGTCGTCTAACTCGTCTAACTGGTGGTTTGGCTCTCCGGAAGATCACCACATAGTCTACTGTGTCAGTAAATCCAGAAACCCGAAATCCAAAAATGGAATTTATCGGTTATGATATATACACTAGAAATAACAAATATTTCAGCAAAGGCATTACGAGTTTGGACAAATTACAAGTTTGGACAAATGTAAAGAAGAAAAATCGTCATCAACATTTTAACTAATGGTAATAAGAATTCAAGCTCGTAATCCAGTATGTTGTTTTTGTTTTTTCGGTTATGTAATTAATTTGTGCTAATTTATGCATATCAAAGTTTTTGGAATGTAGTTTCTGTAGCCTAGTTCTTACGCACTGTTCAGCAATGAATCTATTGACTGTAGAGGAAATCCTTGTATAAAAGAAGATTCCCTTAAAGGGACAAAAGTCTACTCCTTGCAATTATGAAACCAAACCAGATACTAATAAATACACAGGAAATGGGCAGAGATAAAGAAGTTGCTTCAAAAATATTAAACAGGTTGTTAATGCTAGAAACTTACACAGATCAAGACCCTTTCTGCTGTAGATGGAAGCAGAAATTACTGCACGCGCAAAGAGAGATGAAATTGTTTCCATGTTGACTGGTAGCTTTCCCTCGGGCCTGATAGAATAAGACCCACAACAAAGCCCTAATCACTAAGCCAGCGGGAGATGTGTTTTGGGCGGGAGATGTGTTATTTTAATTTGATGTTTAAAATTTAAATTTAAATGAATACTCCATTCTTCTATTTTTCCAAACATTATTTTTAATATTATGCTCTCCAAAAAATATTTTTACTATCATATCTATTGTTGTTTTGATGGATGGTGAGGGTAGTTCTTGATTTTTTGTAATGTTAACAAAGTTTCAAAAATCAATTCAATTTCATTCTAATAAATTTATTTTAAAAACATTGATGATGAACCACATAGAAAGGTATCGACTTTAAAAAATATGTGATTTATCTAGAAGAGTTTTTAAAGAAATTAATTAATTAATTATTAAAATAAAATTGAGACAAAATAGCAAATTTAAGAGAGGTTTTTGCCACCCATGGTTTTGCTCATGGTATTCCACCGTGCCAACAAGGGGGAACTAATCTGATCGTAGGTCCCAACTAGACCTGCTCTCATTTGGAATGGCTAATCCCACAGGTTTTAAGGATTGTTATAAGGGTTAGGGGAATAATGAGTTAGTGGTTAAGGGATTAAGGATTAGGGGCTTACGAGTTAGGGGAATAAGGGCTTAGGAGTTAGAGGTTTAGGGTTTAGGGGTTAGGGGAATAATGAGTTAGTGGTAAAGATGTTAGGGATTGGGGGCTTAGGGGTTAAGGGATTAGGGATTGAGAGCTTAGGGGTTAGGGGATTTAGGTGCATTTAGGGGTTAAGGGAATAATGAGTTATTGGTTAAGGGATTATGGATTCGGGTTGGGGGAAATGAGTTAGTGGTTAAACCGTTAGGGATTTGGGGGTTAGGGGATTTAAGTGCATTTAGGGGTTAGGGGAATAATGAGTTAGTGGTTAAGGGATTAGGGATTGGCAGATTAGGGGTTAGGTGATTTAGGCACAGTTAGGGGTTAGGTGAATAATGATTTAGTGGTTAAGGGATTAGGGATTAGGGGCTTAGGGGTTAGGGGATTTAGCAATTAAGGATTTGAGGGGTTAGGGGTGAGGGGTTAATGGGTTTTGGGTTAAGCATTAACGGTTTAGGTGTTTAGGGGTTTAGGTGTTAGTGGTTTAGCGGTTTAAGGGTACAACAAAGATAATGATTATAGGGTACAACAACACTATAAGGTTTATAGGTTGATTGATATTGACACTGATAGGGTAAGCTTCAATAGTGAAGTTGTTTTTGATGAGGAGGTTGGACCTTTCCAAACTTCTCCTAAGTTTTGAATTACTTAGAAGTTGGAAGGGGTTGAGGATTCAGGTGTCAAGCTTCAGGTAGCTGCACTTGAAGGGGGGTGGAATATTTTGAGCATGATGAGCCTCCTAGACTAGTAATTTATGATCTAGATATAGGTGGTCCAGGTCATGGTGACAATACTGACTTCCAAACATTCTATAAAGATCCACAGAGTTTGTAGAGCTTGTCAGGCAAGGAAGCTACATTGAATACCATTTTATGAAGGACGAGCTTGGAGAGCATAAAGGGTCCTTCAATTGGTACTTTCAGACATATGTGGACCAATGAACATGACATCAACCACTGGTGTTAGGTACTTCCTTCCGTTTGTTGATTATTTCAGTAGAAAATGTGGGTATGTTTTCTATAATTAAAATATGATGTGTTTAATGAATTTCAAAAGTTCAAAGCATTAATGAAGTAGAAGGTCACATAGAACCATGGTTTGGAAGAAAGTCCAAGTCATCTTAAAGTTTTGGTTCTACTGCCTACACTTGGATTCTAGCTAAGAAGATAACCAAATTAGATCCAAAGAGCAAAGCTAATGATTATATGGTACAACAATAGTATAAGGTTTATAGGTTGATTGATATTGACACTGATAGGGTAAGCTTCAATAGTGAAGTTGTTGTTGATGAGGAGGTTGGACCCTTCCAAACTTCTCCTAAGTTTTGAATTACTTAGAATCCAAGTGCCAATGTGTGTCAGGGAGTGTTATGCATGTTATGAAGTGGCAGGGCATGTCGAAAAGTGCTAAGTTGAGAGTGCCAATGCATGTTGAGGAGTGTTAAGGAGTACTAGGAAAACACAAAGGAAGAATAGGTAAAAATACATGGAAGTGAATGAATATGAGGGTATGTAGGGAGTGGAAATGAGTGATAGTTGTCATGCCAAGGAGGGAGTGAGAAGGTATTCTAAGCAATCACACACCTTATTGACCACTCAATTCTTACCATTCTCACACCATAACAGAAAACCATAAAAATGCCATTCTTAAAATCTATTGTGTAGTTTCTTAATGTCATTCAAGTAGAATCTCTCAATTACTTATGTCAGTAATGGTGAGATCATTTTTTAATTCTATTAAAGGAACTCTTTTTAGACATGCACCCCATCAAACATAAATAATCAAGTCAAAAAGAATGGAAATGAATGAATAAGAGAGTGTGTTGGGGGTGTTAGCAAGTGTCAAGCGTGGCAAGGGGGGGTGACAAGGCATACTAGGAAATGCTATGGAATTTCAAGAAGTGTCAGGGTGTGCTAATATGTTCCGGATAGTGTCAAGGCATGCCAGGCATGCCAAGACATGCCATGTGTTAAGGAGGGAGTGTTAGCAAGTTCTATGTGTGCTAAGAAGGGAGTGACAAGGTATGTTAGGCAATTCCAATGCATGATAGAGTGCTAGGAAAGCATGCCAAGTTGTGCCAAGTTCCAGGGTGTGCCAATGTGTGCCAGGGTGTTTTAGGAAGTGCTAGAGAAACACAAGGTAGCACTATGTCACAATGCATGGAAATGAATGAATAATAGTGTGTGACAAGGAGTTTCAACGAGTTCCATGTGTGATAAGGAGGAGTGACAAGGCATGCTTGGAAGTGATAAGGAATGATAGAGTGCTAGGTTGGGATGCATCCAAGATGTGCCAACGCATGCAAGGAAGTGTTAACTAGGAGTGCCCGAGAAACACAAGGGAAAACTACGTCAAAATGCATGGAAATGAACAAATAAGAGTTTGTGATTGGAAGTGTCAATGACTTCCAGTTGTGCTAAGGAGGGATTGACAACGTATGCTAGGTAGTGTTAAGGCATGCTAGAGGCCAAGGCAACATGCCAAGATGTCCTAGGTGTTAGGGTGTACCAACACGTGCCAAGGAGTGTTAAGGAATGATATGGAAACACAAGGGAGCACTTGGTAAAAATGCATGAAAATGAATGAATACGAGTTTGTGAGTGGGATTTTCAATGACCTCTAGGTGTGCTAAGGAGAGAGTGAAAAGGTATGCTAGGTAGTGCCAATGAATGCTAGAGTGCTAGGGTGGCATGCCAAGATGTGTCAGGTGTTAGGGTGTGCTAATGCATGCTAGGGAGTGTTAGGGAGTGTCAAGTAAACACAAGGAAGCACTAGATCAAAATGCATGGAAATGAACGAATAAGAGTGTGTGATATGGAGTGTCAATGAGTTCTAGGTGTGTTAAGGAGGAAGTTACAAGGTTATATGCTAGGCAATGCCAAGGTGTGTTAAACTACCAAGGTGTGTCAGGAAGTGCTACGGTGTGTTAGGGAGTGTAAAATCATGTCAAGGAATGTAGGGGATGCTAACACATGCCACACAATTCCAAGGCATTTAGGACATATCAAGTGTTATGGCATGTCAAGATGTAAACTATGTTTCTTAGTTGTTTGACTCTACAATCAAGTTGAAAATCTAGATAGCTTCATAATAAGTATATGAAACTTCCATATACTTTGCTTCAGTGGAATTGAGTGCAATTCTTGCTTGCTTCTTGTTGATTTGATGAAAATGATTTAGAAAATGATAATAATGATGTTTAAAATGAGCCTTATGATGGTCTAATTATACACATTGATTGTTCACGAGGTGTAGGGGTATGTTTATAACATCACTGCCCTTGAAAGCTTTGTCTTGAAAGCACAGTAATTAGAATTTTCTTTAGTTAAGCACATTTTTTTGGTGGAATGAAGTTTATCAGATATCTTTTATACTTTGTAGAGGTTTGACTTTGTTTGTCCTTTGAGTGTTGGTGAGGTTTCTTTGTATTTTTTGCATCATAGTCTAAAGTCTTTTGACTTGATTGTTTAACATGAAAGCTTTATGCTTATTGGCAATATATTTGAAATACCTGCATGATCAAGAAACTATTTTGGTTAATTAAATTACTAATTAGGTACTACAAAAAGAGGATGATGTTGAGAGGGCTTGCCTGGGTGACTCTAGGAGCAACCCAGAGGTGGTCAGACAAAGCTCTTCTAAGTTACAAATCTGAAGAGAAAAAACTGGTGATATATATGTGGTTGCTCAACCTGGGCTGTATGGAAAATATTGGCAGACAATGTTTACCTTCCCGTGTCTTCACGAAAGTAGGTTGTCTGGTCACAGAATAAGATCACTACATGTAGGTGATGGTTTTGTAGTAAGTTCTCAGCCTTATCTTCAGAATGGCTAATAGACATGATCAAGTTTGAATACAGGATATAATTTGATGAATTTGGAGATTTAGAGTTAAAGAAAAAATTGTGGTGATGTTTGGATGGGTGCTAATTTGTAGGGTTTTCCATTTTTATAATTTTCTTTGTTGTGCTTTCTACCATGCTACCTAGTTGCTTTCTTGTTGCCCTAGCATTTTAACTCTTTCGATGTTTATCTCTCTATTTTTTCTTGCCCCGTTTGAAATGTCATCCTTATTTGGTAGGTGTTTTCTTCAATATAGTGTGAATATTTTTCCATCACATAGCTTCTGTGGCGTTTGTTTACGCAAATAGCTTGTAAGGCCCATTCATCAAGGTATTTGATGAAATAAAATGATAATCGATGATCACCAACTAATGGTACCTGCAAAGATTTACTCTAACGATTCTACAGTTTTCCTATGCCAACAATTATACAACATTTTAACCTCATGAACTAGTCTCCTCTGTTCTCTTAGCTGATGCTATAAGCACTTATTGTTGTCGTCAAAGCTTTTACTCTCTAGTCGCATTGAGCTATTTCAGTTATTTGTGGACATTGATCTGTTTTCATTTAATTTCTTCAATTTTTCTGACTGTTATGCAATTTGGCCAGTGCCTTATTTCTTACCTATGCTTTTTCTGCATAAGCATTCCAGCCAGCCAGAGCAGCAGGGGTAGCAGGAGCCACTCAGTCTAGCCAAAGCCCACCAGGGGCAGCGTAGAGGCAGCAGGAGCCACGCAGGGTTGACGCAGGCCCAGTCAAGGCAGCACAGGGGCAGTGTAAGCCCTTCAGGTGTGACATAGGCCCTTACTGAGGAGCGCACAGGCTGACACATGCCAGTCAGGCTGACGTAGAGGGATTCAGAGCAGCATATTACTGCCATTTTTATATTTCTGTTGGGTGAACCAGTTTTGGTGCCCAAGATTGTTGTACTTAGATTCTGCATAATAATGAAAACCCTCCAGAGCTAGCTACACTAGTTTTCCTGCATTGGGTTTTTTCCGAGGATAGTTGTCCAGAAAATCCATGTGTCACTTTGTCTATGAGCATGTTATTCAATATTTGATCTGTATGTGTAGGTTTCTAGTTGTATTTACTATTTACTTCGCTTTAAATTTATTGAATATTTCAGAAATTAACTTGTAACTTAATTCAAGAAGGAGAAGTAAATGAAGATACTGCAGTAGGGTTTCTTAGATTAAGAAATTTTCACATTCCCTAGATCTAGCCCCATTAGGTCACCTAGGGCAACAATTTCCCAGGAATCTAGCTAGAGGAAAACTTCTATATCCTAGAGGCAGCTGTGTTGTTGGGTGCCCTCACTCTCCTTAGAACTTGGGCCAATTATGACGGTGGAATCTCTGGATACCTCAAGCCCTAGCTCTAGGATCAAGTTTTGCCTAGGCGTTCCCAAGGATAGAACCTAGTAGGATCAATTTGACCTATCAAAGTAAAAACTCTTGTCTGATCCTTTCCCCTCACCTTGTCCAGGATAGGAACATCATTGGTTGCTAAATTCCATCCTCGAACCTGGGATGGGTCCACTTGGCCCCGTGTGGTCCCATTTGGTGTCAAAGGCCTTTCATCAAGGACCATTTGGGAATCCAAGTTCCCAAAGGATTTTAGGGATTGAGAACTTCCTTCATAAGTATTTTTCTTCTCCCTCAACCCTTCAATCCCCCTCCTCTCTCCCTAGAAGATAAATTCCCTTGCTTAAAAGGAAAGCAAGTCCCACTCTTTATTTTATCTTAGGGAAATGGTTTCGAGGGTCACTTCCCACCTATTCATTGACCTATACTCTACAACTGACTTCCTAAACTACCGGGACTCCACCCATCGGTGAAAGTCCGTGAAGAGCAAGGAGCCTTAGTAGTGGTGACAATGGGCTAAGCCTCCATCATTTCCCTTGTCCTAGCATTTGCCATCTTAGGAACCCCTTTTAGGTCCACTACTAGTTTGAGTGGTAACAAGTTGTTCACAATTCCATTTGTGAACAACTATTTGGTATGCCCACTTTTGCCATACTACAACTCCAAGATGAAAATTCCAGGGCTATGGAGGCTACCCTTCTTCTCTTTGAATCAATCCTCTACAATATAGTGAACTAGGGCTAGTTGGTTGGCCCACTTGAATATTACTTTAGTCCTTCAAAGTCTGCACATCCTTAGGCCCTATACACCTACCCTTCTACTAGTTTTTTTGTCCTTCACCAGAACAAGAGTCAGGGCTCTTCTTTGACAATAACCTAACAACCCTCCAACTGTACTTGGACTACCATCAATCTGCCCAACCACAGTCAATTATTTTTACTGATCTAGGGCCCACAATATCGTCTTCATCTAGGGCTCTTCAAATCTGCCACCTAACAATTGTTTGAGTCCTCTCAAGATCATTGTTCTTGTGCATCGACAATTTGATCTAATTTGCTGTCCAATCTATGAACAAATATGAACTAATCCTCTTATCATACTTCTAACAATCAATGGATGACTGAACTAGGGTCACAAATCAGCCACTAACAGTCCATTTAATAATTTTTCATAGGTTTCTTCAAATCTTTGTCTAAAACTCTATGGAAAGTCCACCAAAATCAACTCCTCTGCATGTTAATCCATTCTTCATATGGCACATTTCTTCTGCATGCTCAATCTTCTGCTCAGGTTCCACCCTCCTTTGGATTTGTTGTCTCCACACATACTGAATCTGCAAACCATTATCCAGATCTGCGGTCTTTATTGCAGAAATAAACCTCACTCTAAGGGTCACAACCTGTCTTCTTCTACGCAAATTTGTCATAGTCTTAAGGGCATACCTTATGAATTAAACATGCTAGGAAACTATCCTAACTAGGGCATTATACTTATGTACTTCTAATTGTTGTAGAACAAACCCTATTCACACATAGAAAAAACACAACTTTTCCTCCATAAGAGACTCGACCTAGCTCATATGGATCCATAGATTCTGGGCATTTCTTTGACTGAATCTTGACATGAACTTCAGATCTCAATGTCAACCCTCAAACTAGGGTTAACTCAATCAATATTACGCCTATGTCGACTTCTGTTATGGCTCTAAATTACAGTGCAAGCCCCCCTCCATTTATGTTGGTCTTTATCATAGACCTTGCAGCCTACTAACCACCACAAGGCAATATGGTATCAACCCTCTCTTCTATTTCATGTAGAAAATCTAACCAACGGGATTCAATCTGATCTTGTAATGTACTAGAACAAGATACTGAATCCTTCCTACAATTTGTGGAAACAAAACACGATCGCACAATCACATATAAGTAAGAGAAACAAGTTATCAAACGCACAACACAAGATGTATCTGGCGAAGCAACTGCTCAAAACCCTCTATCTCTATTTTTTACTAAGTCAAGGAATCATGAAACAATACAATGCTTAATCTCTCTTGAGATTCTCTAGCACTCTGCCAATTGTCTCCTGTTGATCTAGGAAAAATCGGTCTAATACTTAGCCAATTATCAGCCTTCCTTCAGCCTGCCTTGCTCACGCAATTCATATGGAATTATCTCCATATTAATTAGGAAAATCAACCTTCCTTGACTATGCAATCCATCATGGCATCCCAATGACTTTATAATTGCACATGGGAAATTTTCTATAAATACAACTGATAGTTATGTTCCTTTGAATTGTGTTACAATAAGGATGAAGGGTGTTTTTATTACTTAAAAATAAGTTAAAACCCTAAACAACCAAAACCCTAACTCGAGGAGATGTAACACCAAGATTTTATGGGCCCCATTGGGGTTAGTTGGGTAGCCAACTTCCCGGGGTTGTAACTTGGTCATATTATCTTCGTTTGACGCACATGATACCTCGTTAGAAATATCTCTCCGAGGACTACAATTGCTAATGCGATTTCTATGAATTTTTGAAACCTTTCATGCCCAAAAAATGTCGTTTGGGGCCTCAAAATGGCTCCGAAAGTTTAGGACCCGAAAAACTGACAAAAATAGTAAATTGTGCTATAATTAAGGAAAATGAAAAACTGAAAGAGACAATGGCGAGGGCCCGAGTGGAATAGGCGGGTGGCCACCAATATCTACCTCGATCACCTTAAATCTAATTTCTTGAGCTAACTCAATCATCATGAGTTAGTTAACTGACACAAGTTGTTATGAGACGAAATTACAATTTATTTTCCAATTTATTTAAGGGAAAAATAAATTAGACGCCTCACATTCTTCACTCCTGGTACATCAAAATTCCTCACCAGTGTGTGCGCATTTTTTTTGTCCTTTCTAGTTGCCAATTTCATTGTTTCTTGTTGCAAATTTCAACACTCCCTCTCAACAAGAAAGGAATTCAATCTATCCCCATCTGGTACCTTTGGAATGTTCTACATGCTACACTTCTCTAGTGTTGTTTGCACCTGCAAATCCTGAAACTAAATATCCTATGAACAACTGAATCAGTATAATGCATCGGTCATCAGAGTCTTCTGACTACTGCTAGCTACTACACTTGTCTAGTACTGGATTCTCCACGCTGCTGCTGACATTTGCATATGTTCCCTTTGAACTGTTGCTAACTCTGATTTGTGCTTCAGTATTTGACATTTGTCACTCTGATTTCTGCCTTGCTGACATCTAACTACATCAATCTAACTGATCCTTCCTACTACTGTTGTAATGTGGGCTCCTCGTAGCCAAGTTCGATCCATGAGACACGCTATCTCAATGGACCTTGCCCAAATTTCCTATCTTGGGATTATGTCTACACATCACCCCACCATACACCTCGAGTTATGGCTTCTCCCTCTTCCCATGTGGCTCGAAATTTCCCCCTCATGGAGGTCTCTGCTTGAGTGGATGCTTCCACTTAGTCTCCTCGCTGCTTCTCATGAGGATGCATGTTGAGAGGTAATTTATGCTCCCTCTAAACCACCAAGTCTCTAACTTCTGCCTTTCTCCTAAAAGCTTTGCATGCATCTTGTACCTCAAGTACATATAGGTTCTTAACTCGCGCATAGTGTAATTGTCCCGATGTTACAAAAAGTTTCTAAAAAAGAGATGATTTTAAATTGATGATATCTCCCTCATCCGAGCTCCGATTCAACCGATATATTTTTTTTTTTTTGGGTATATTTTCGCAAGGAATCCAAATATTATATTTGTTTTTTGAAAACTTTACACCAAAATATTCAGATATTCTCTGCAAACTCACCGCCCAAAACATTCCTGCTCTGATACCATGTAGAAAATCTAACCAACGAGATTCAATCTGATCTTGTAATATACTAAAACAAGATATTGAATCCTTCCTACAATTTGCAGAAACAAAACACGATCGTACAATAACATATATGTAAGAGAAATAAATTATCAACCGCATAACAACATGATGCATTTGGGGAAAGAAAATTCTCAAAACCCCTCTATCTCTATTGTGTATTAAGTCAAGGATTCATGAAACAATACATTAATGCTTAATCTCTCATGAGATTCTCCAGCACTCTGTCAATTGTCTCCCGTTGATCTAGGAAAACTCAGTTTAGTACTTAGCCAATTCTCATCCTTACTTCAGCCTGCCTTGCTCATGCAATTCCTAGGGAATTAAATCCTTATTAATTAGGAAAATCGGTCTTCCTTGATTGCGCAATCCATCATGGCATCCCAATGAATTTATAATTGCACATGGGAAATTTTCTCTGAATACAACTGATATTTATGTTCCCTTTAACCTCTGTCTCAGCTGGGTATTCCTCGAAACTGACATGCATGCAACTATTAATAGCGAATTTTTAGTTATATGATTGATCACTCATTGTGAATTAAATCTAATTTAATTCACTGGACCTCTCACTAGCTCATCACTCGGTTAGAACTAGTTAAACTAATTCTAACTCATTTAATTCAGTTAATTAAAATTGCACCCCACTAATGCATCAACTTCAACTGGACCCCAAAAATATTAGAATCACTCTAGATGCCTCATCTTAGACCCTCAAGTACTTGAATTTCTTGAACTAACTTGGTCATCATGACATAATTAACTGACACAAGTTGTTATGAGATGAAATGAAAATTTATTTAAGGGAAAAAAAAATTAGACACCCCACATTCCTCACTCCTAGTGCATCAAAATTCCTCACCAGTATGGGTGCATTTTATTTTTGTCCTTTCTGGTTTCCAATCTCACTATTTCTTGTTGCAGATTTCAACATTTCAGAATTTGATGCGGCCTTCACACAAAGACACCATTGAAATCACATGCCCAGATTCTCATGAGAAACCTCTCTTAAGCTCGATCTGCCAGAAGAGAACCAACAATATGCCATCCTACTTCCTAGCACAAACCGATCATTAAGGTATGCAACATTCTTTTGAATCCTCACATGATGATCTTGCTCTTGGAGGATGATCATGACCTCCCTTTAGCAACCCTTACTTGGCCCTCGTACTCGACCTACTTTAGGACTAGATCTCTCTTCATGCCCTTGATGTGCCAGATAGTGGGAATACATGTCAAACATGCTAAGATGTGCCAAGTGATAAGGCATACCAAGATGTGCAAGGGTGTGTCAATGCGTGTTAGGGGTTGTCAAGACAAAAAAAGGGAGAAAAAAGTTAAACTACAAGGAAATGAACACATAAGAGGGTAAATAAGTCATCAATTTACCTTTTCCAAGAGGGGCATGCTAGGCACACCAACACTAGGGGGCAATAGGTGCCAAGTGCAAAGTCTTAGTGCATTATAAGTGCCAAGTATTCCTTTTTTTCTTCTCATCTACTTTCCAAAAATTGATCATCACAAATATATTTAATATTAAACCATGCCAAATCATACCAAGGCATCTCAACGTATTCTAATCATGCTAAGACTTTCCAAGCGCCAACACATGCCAAGCGCCAATATGTGTCAGGGACTAGTGTTATGCATGTTATGAAGTGGAAGGGAATGTTGAAGAGTGCTAAGGTGTGCTAGAGAGTGATAATGCATGTTGATAAGTGTTAAGGATTACTAGGAAAAAACATTAAGGGAGCACTAGGTAAAAATTCATGGAAGTTAATGAATATGAGGAACTTGTGCCAGAGACTAGTGTTAATGAGTGTTAGTTGTCATGCCAAGGAGGGAGTGACAAGGTATGCTAAGCATTGGTAAGACATGCTAGGGAATATCAACGCATGTCAAGAATTCCCAAAGTGTGCTTGGGAGTTCCAGGGTGTGCTAATTATATCATGTGAAAATTAATAGTGCCAAGATATGTCAATACATGCTAGGTGCTAAGGATGTGGCATAGGGTGCCAGGGTATGTCAATATGTGTCAAGGAAACAAAAGGAAGAACCAATAAGAGGGTTAATAAGTCAAGAATTTATCTTTTTGAAAAGGGGCATGCTAGGCACACTAATGATAGGTCCCAATACTTGCCAAGTGGCATTGTGTGCCAAGTGCTAATGTGTGTCAATGCATTCAACCAAGGTGTTCCGGGGCATGCTAGGGACTATATGCAGCATGCCAACACATGCTAGGAGAGTTCCATGTTGTGCTAGTGCATGCCACCATGTGCTTGGGCGTTGGTGTCATCACAAGATGTTCTAGGTACAATGATGTTCCAAGACATGTGGGGTGCTAAGAAATGTTAGTGTGTGCCAAAGCATGAATTTAAGGTGTGCCTAGATTGTTGAGGATTGTTAGGTCTTTCTCATTAATAAAATTGTCAAAGCTTGATTATGTATTAAATAATATATTTCCTACACACAATAGTGGAACTTTATCTAAAGGGAATTTGCTAGATAATAAACTTAATATATATCGATCATGTGTTGACTCATAGGAAATCTCTATTCGACTAGTTATTACTTGAGGGAAATGATACACACTAATTACTTCTAAAAAATTCACTGACCCTAACCACTATGGCTTTGGAAATATTATAAAAAATAATCCACAATAATGGTATTAAATTGTTAACTTTTGACAAAAAAATATATTAACAGGCACATAGTGTCATCAAAAACTCATTGGAATGATCAATGATGATGGGCATTTTTTGACCGTCACCAAAAGTAACAAAAAGAGCATTGGTGAGGGTCATTAAAAGTTCGTCACTAGAAGTGTCACCAAAGAGAGAATTAGTGATGGGCCTTTAACGACCCTCACCAAAAGTGTCATTGAAAATGTCTTTGGTGACGAACCATAAAGGACCATCACTATATACACTTACAGTGACGGTATTTTAATGATCAATGATGACGGACATTTTTTGACCGTCACCAAAAGTAACAAAAAGAGCATTGGTGAGGGTCATTAAAATTTCGTCACTAGAAGTGTCACCAAAGAGAGAATTAGTGATGGGCCTTTAACGAACCTCACCAAAAGTGTCATTGAAAATGTATTTGGTAACGGACCATAAAGGACCATCACTATATACACTTACAGTGACAGTTTTTTAAGGACCGT
>JAXQQM020059078.1:0-42875 GCA_034641835.2 Pinus albicaulis | reverse complement strand
ATACGCGCTTTTATCAGATCAGATCCGCATATACATGCGCTTTTTCCACAACAGACTCGCGTATAGATCTGTAAATGAAAGCTTTTCAAAACAGACCAGATCTATAAGCTTACCCAAATTTCTTCATTACCTTCAGCAGACTTTGCGCCAGATCTTCACCAGTTCTTCTTCTGCAGATCATCTTAGAGATTCATCATCATCAGATCTAAGGATTTAGAAACATCCATGGGTGCATCATAGATTCATATTTATCAATCAAGAACAAAGTTCAATCATGCAAATATACTTCAAAGTGAAGTATTCATTCAATACCCAGACACATGCACACCCTTGCACAATGATCTTCTTCTCCTTATATAGGTTTAGCCTTTATCAATACCATGAGTCAAAACCACACCACTTCTGATGGTATTCCTGGACGGGACCAAATAGATAATCAAGCGCTCAATACAATGGTTCAATACCATGGTAACGCCCCTTGGTATTCTAAATTTGGAGCGCAAAAGGGCATACGCGACTTGGCACGTACTTTTCCGCGTGCATACGCTACTTCGCCTTAACAAACCCGCGTATGCTTTGTGACACATCATATTTATCATTTTTCTGTCACTTCCTTTCTTCTGTTCCTTCTGAGCTGATCTGTAGATACATCATCCTTCCTTTTAACACACAGATACATCATCCTTACATATTTAACACATAGGTTTCTTATCATAGGCAACTCATCAAGAACAACTTCATCAAATAGGTTGTCATCAAGGACAACACATTGCATCATATCGCCGACAGTCTTATTTCATCAAGTAGGTTGCCATCAAGAACAACATATGCCAACACACTGTCACTGTTGGGCAGTGTAGATCCATATTGGAAATCCCAACTGTTGGTGGAATATTCCAAGGATCTTCACACTTGCATGAAACTTGATGACTAGCTACATGAAGAGGGTTATCTAGTCCATGAAGGAGTCATATATTATCATGGTAGGATCTTCTTATCTAGAGCCTCCAAGCTCAAGGAGAAGTTGCTAGAAAGGGCCTACAAAGAGTTATGTTTCAGCCACACCTATTCGATGAAGCTCAACAACATCATTTTGAGGAGCTACTATTGGGAGGGCGTTGAAGGAGAACTATATCAGCATTTTAAGTATGAGGGGTTTCCGCAGTTCATTATATTAGATATCATTTTTGGGATTCAACTGCGTTAATTTAGTCATTCATCAATGACCATTTCCATGAGAGGTAGTCACAACTAACTAATTTCTCATGATTTTTGAATAGTCCACTTAACACTCATTGCATCGGGTGATGCTCATAGGGGTGAAGAAGTGGGATTGAAACTAATGAAATGAATCACATAGCGTCAATCATCACTTCCGGGGCTTGCACTGTCAAATATGCATGTACCATGTGCAGATGGAGCAACAACATAACTCTATGGAAGAGTTAATTCAGCCCTCTATTTATCCTTTTGAGTGAGAGGATAGATCTATGCACCACTCCATGTCTATAAGGAAGATTTTTGGTGAAGAACATGCTCATGTAAAACATGTTTTATTTTTTGATTGTATGCATTCTTTCACCATGTTTATGTAGGCCATGTCTCCAAGGAGGAGTATTATATCTTGTAAACTTCATGGCCAACATGGGGCCACAAAAATTTATGAACTTGGCCACTCCCTTGATGAACAAAGGGAGATTTTATTTCATGATGGGTGCATTCCTAAGGCACCAAATATATCTCACCCTTTCAGCCTTAGTGAGATAACATGGGAAGCAAGTAAGTGGTGGGGAAACCACTTACTGCATCTAGATCTGATGCAGGCAGGAGATGCATTGCGCTGGTTCCACATGTGGGACTATGACCCACCTCCATATGAAAAAATTTATGTTTGTATGTATATTGGTTTTCTCCCATACATTGATGACGTACTTGTGCTTTTTATGGAAATGTATGAAGGGAGGATGGGAGGTATGTATGTGCCTTATGGTATGGAGGTTCTCCATGTACCTTATGCTACATGTTTCAGGGAGGACAATGGGCAAGCAATGTTTGTGTCATTTGAGTTATTGTCTCCTTATGGGATGCACTATTTACATCTCATAAGAACTTTGGAGGAACAATTCATGGAGGGTTGGATTGGTGAACACTTAGCTTATGGAGAAATCTTATCATATGATGATGACACCAATGGAGGAGGAGAAGAGTTGCAGCACTCACCTTATCAGTTGCTTGAGGACAAGCAACATTTGGGAGGGGAGGACTGTAATATTCCCAATTAGTCCTAAGCTAATGGGAATATTCATTTTTGTTTTATTTTTCTGTTTCATGAATAAAAATGTAAAGGAGGTTCATAAAACTCCTAAATAACAAATAAATCAATGCCAAATGCGAAAAAGGTTAAATCTTGGCTATGTAAGCAAGCACCCTTAGGTGTGAAAGGGGTTGAATGTTTGACTGGGTCAACCATGACCAAATCTACAGCGTTGTCTTGGAGGAGTGGCCATCAATGTGTTGAGATTCAACAAGATGATGAGCTTAGTGAAAAGATTCACCTTCACTAAGTGGGCCCACAGGCTATTTTTGGCGCAAGTCTATTTTTAGACATGATGATCATATTTCAGAAGTTGCAGGCTGCTATTTGTGGATGGTTGGTCAAGTTGGAAAAATAGATGAAATTCTATTTTTATAATATTGGGCGAAGTCTATTTATAGATCGTCAATCTAAAAATAGATGCATGTTGATTATTATTAGCTCTTAATAATAATCAGACTCTAAACAACAACTTATTCTCTTGGAGCACTTCAGATCAATGCACAGATGTGGCACATCAGCTGACAGAAGGAATTACGCAATTCCTAATGGTTTACTGGAGCTAATGCATGAAGGACTCAGTTAGATAAGTGGCAGAGTTATGACACAGTTGGAAGAAGTAGTTATGGAGTTGTATTCAATTTAACTCAGTTAGACTCAGTTGAGCTAGTTGTATCTAGTCTAACTGATTGATACACTAGTGAGAGTGGAGTGAATTAATTAGTTAATTAATTCACAAATAATAACTCATTAATTGACTGAACAATACATCAGTTAACTACAGTGCATGGCAGTTTCAGTGTAGACCAGTGGAGAGATAGCTGAAAGCGCAAGATAGACTATCTGTTGTGACTATAGTGATGCATTGATTGCATCACACACTCAGTGGAGATGCCAATGAGGATTGCACAGTCAAGGATGGAGTAATTCGAATTCATTCAGAGCCATTCTTCAGTAGAGATTGCGCAGTGGAGGCAGGCTAGTAGGTGGCAAATATCGGTGCATGTATTTGCAAGATTAGGCTTGATTAGTGTATGACGATTGTACAGTACTGAGAGCTTGTAATAAGATTTGTATGTTTATATGAGATTGTCATATGATCTCCATGTTACATAATATATAGTTGGGGTTTTTAGCTTCAGGCTTTCCTGGTTAAAAACTGTGTTATGTGCGATTGAATATTTTTGTTTATGCTTCACATGTGTGTGCAATTAATTTTTCCACAAAAGATTAACAAGTGGAATAGATTTAGTATCTTGCAGAAAGTTAAATAGTGTGAGATCAGGTGGATCTTGGACATATGCATGCTTAGTGCATATAATTTCTACATGGTATCAAATCAATGTTGATTGAAGATTGCAATTGTGAAGTGAGTTTGTGCTGGTGGACAATTCGAATTTGCTACAGAAGATTCTTGGTGCAAAAATCAAGTATACATTGAAATGTCTTTCAACAGGTTGAGATTGGAGTATGCCCTTGATGGGAGCTCGAATTACATAGCCTGGAAGGATAGGATGGAAGCGGTGCTAAGGGATAATGGGTTGAAGGAGTTCATCGATAGCGATGTTCCTAAGTCGGGATCTAGCAATGCTGCATTACTTGATGCATGGCAAAAGAAGACTGCAAAGACGAGGAGGATTCTGCTGGAAGGTGTGAAGGACCATATTGTGTCCAGCCTTCATGGGAAATCCACTCCATTCTTAATGTGGAAGGCTTTGACAAACTTGTTCCAAAGCAGAAGTGACCAGAGGAAATTGGCGCTTAAAGACAAGCTCAGAAAAATAAAAATGGAGAAAGGCGACAGTATTCCAAAATACCTCACGAAGTTTGTCCACTACAAGGATGAGATGGGAAGTGTGGGTGTTACTGTTGATGAAGAAGACTTGGTGAGCTTGGCTCTCCTTGGGCTTCCGAAGAGTTGGCATAGCTACGAAGACTCTATCAATGGACGGGAGAAACTATCAGGATGGGAGCGACTTTGATCGGATCTTGTGCAGGAGGAGATAAGGCGGGGTACCAGGGATGGATATTCATCCAAGAATGAATATGAAGAGAATTGCAATTGGGCTTCCAAAGCAAGGAAAGGGAAGGGCAGGAAAAATCCTTTAAAATTCGGTGCTAAAGGCAAGAAGCAGGATTTTTCCAAAGTGAAGTGTTTTCACTGTCACGAACATGGACATTTCGCCACTAACTGTCCACAGAAGAAGAAGAATAAGCAGGCTGCTGGATCTGTAGATGGAGAGGCCTTAGCCTCACAATTTGAGCTGGATTTTTCCTTGATCGCATGCTTGGTTTCAAGTTTCATGGGATCAGTGTGGTCTCTTGACAGTGGTGCGTCTTTCCATATGACGGGAGACAAAGAGTTGTTTAGTGACTTGAAGGAGAAGGACCTCCAGATGCATATAGAGATGGGCGACGATGGTCGATACAGTGCGACTAGCATTGGGACCATTACCTTTGAGAGGGATTCTGGTAATCTGTTCTTGTTGAATAATGTCATGCATGTTCCAGGTCTGAGGAAGAACTTGGTCTCAGTCGCAATGCTGGAAGACAAGGGTTATGATGTTGTTTTTAGTGAGGGAAAAGCCTTCCTTCAACATAAAAAAACGGGTTAAACCAAGAAGATAGGGGTTCGAATTAAGAATCTCTACAAGATGGATGTAGATGGTTGCGTTGCAATGGTGGGCAAAGAAAAAGAAGTGGTGAGCCGGGATGAGGGAGAATTATGGCACAGGAGATTGGGCCATCTTGACCATGGCGCTTTGAAAATTTTGCAGAAAATTTCTACTGGATTTCCCAAGGGTACTCTTTCGCAGTCAGATCAGTGCAAGGGATGTACCATGGGTAAGTTTGTGAAGACCACCTTTCATGAGAAGGAGAACCGTGCTTCGGTGATCCTGGAGAGAATTCACACAGACGTGTGTGGACCATTCTCGATTGCTTCAACAGCAAGACATAGGTATTATGTGATATTTGTTGATGTTTATTCTGATAGATGTTGGATCTTATTCATGCATAAGAAGAGTGAAACGATCTCAAAGTTCTGTGATTTCAAGGCATTGGTGGAGAAGGAGTCGGGGAAGCAGGTGAAAGCTCTAAGGAGCGATAATGGTGGTGAATACATCTCGGGCGAATTCAAATACTTCTGTAGCAAAGAAGGAATTTGAAGAGAACTCATAGCGCCTCATAACCCATAGCAGAATGGGGTCACGGAGAGAAATAACAGAACGATCGCAGGTGCTGCATGATCAGGGTCTACCGATGCACTTGTGCGCAGAAGCATGCAACACTACGGTTTATGTGCAAAACCGTTGTCCTCATAGAGTACTTGGCATGAGTACACCCGAGGAAGATTTTACTGGTAAGAAGTCTGATATTTCTCATTTGAAGATTTTTGGCTCACCTGTTTACATTCATGTGACAATGGATGCTAGGAAGAAGCTAGAGCCAACTGCAGAAGTTGGGATATTTGTGGGGTACACAGAAACACCCCACAACTATCGTGTGTATTTTCCAAACAGTCGAATGACTGTTATGCGACGGGACATAAAATTCAATGAGGTGAAAGCCATGAAGTTGTCGCTTGAGAAGGAGCTACACTTGCATGTGAAGGAGGAACTTCTTGTTCCCAAAGATGAGCCTCTAGATGTGGATCAGCCACAGGAGGAGATTCATGGAGTGGAGGAGTCCACTCATGCAGAACCAAACATCAAACAAGGCAGGAAGCGTACCACAGAAGCTGAGAGACTGAAGGTGGATGCGGCACAGAATGTAGGAGTCCCTACATCACAGCGCAGACAGAGACAGTCAGCTGACCGATATACTGGATACATGGCTCTTATGAGCAAGTGTATTGTGACAGAGCCATCTTCTTTTGAAGAAGTAGCACAGGAGCCCACATGGGTATATGCCATGGTGGAGGAGTATGACTCCATTTTCAGAAACAGTGCTTGGGAGATTTTTCCAAGGCCAGTGGGAAAATCAGTTGTAGGATCAAGATGGATCTAAAAGGTAAAGCAAGCTATTGATGGGAGCGTCGAGAAGTATAAGGCAAGATTTGTTGCCCGGGGCTTCTCATAGTTTGAGGGGATTGACTATGAAGAAATCTTTGCACCTGTCGCTCGGTATTCTTCCATATGGACCATCCTTGCTCTCTCAGCGCAGATGGGTTGGCACATTCATCAGATGGATGTGAAGACTTCATTCCTTAATGGGATCATTGAGGAAGAGGTGTACATTGAGCAACCTGAAGGATTTGAGATCTTCAGCAGCGAGTCGCATGTGTGCAAACTCGAAAGAGAGTTGTATGGGCTGAAACAAGCACCCCGTGCTTGGTACACTCGGATCAAAAGCTATTTCACTGGACTTGGCTTCACCAAGGGTGAGGCAGATGCAAACCTGTACCAGATTGTGGTTGAGGGTAAGATTTTAGTCATTGTACTTTATGTTGATGATTTAATACTAACAGGTGATGAGCAATTGATACACTCATGCAAGGCAGATCTTGCCAAGGAGTTTGAGATGAAGGATTTGGGCCTCCTTCATTATTTCCTTAGATTGGAAATATGGTAGCGGGAAGGTGAACTGTTTGTGTCTCAAGGCAAGTATGCCCGGGAGATACTAGAGAAGTTTCACATGCAAGGCTGCAAGCCTATCGACACTCCTCTTCCAGGAAATTGGAAGAAAAAGGATGCTACATCAATAGAGGTAGTGGATGCCACTGTTTATCGACAGTTGGTGGGTTCGCTCATGTATTTAGTCAATACAAGACCGGACATATGCTATGCGGTGAACCAGCTTTCACAAGCGATGTTTAAGCCTACCAAGCTCTTTTGGAAGGCGGGCAAGCATGTCCTGAGATATATCAGGGGCACATCTGAGTATGGTTTATGGTACAGACAGACGGATGAGGTGAAGCTGCATGGCTTCACGGATGCAAATTGGGCAGGAAGCCCAACAGATAGAAAGAGCACATCAAGAGGGATTTTCAGTATTGGGTCTACAACAGTTTCTTGGTACAGCAGGAAACAAAGATCTGCAGCACTCAGTTCAGCAGAAGCGAAATACATGGCAGCAAGTTTAGCTGGATGTGAGGCTATCTGGATGAGGAATATTCTGGTTGGTTTGTTCGGTTCACATTTACATCCCACGGTGATTCATTGTGATAATCAGAGTTGCATTAAACTCTCAGTTAATCCTGTGTTTCATGATAGATATAAGCATATTGATATCCAGTATCATCATATCAGAGATTGTGTGTAGTGGAAGATCATGTTGCTTCAGTACATTCCCACGGAATATCAGGATGCAGATATTCTGACGAAGGCGCTCACCAGGAGAAAATTCGAATACCATAGAGGCAAGATCGGGGTGAAGGATAATCCCTATCTAGTTGAGAGGGAGTGTTGAGATTCAACAAGATGATGAGCTTAGTGAAAAGAGTCGCCTTCACTAAGTGGGCCCGCAGGTTATTTTTGGCGCAAGTCTATTTTTAGACATGATGATCATATTTCAGAAGTTGCAGGATGTTATTTGTGGATGGTTGGTCAAGTTGAAAAATAAGTAATTCTAATACACACCCAGAATATTGGTCGAAGTCTATTTATAGATCGCTGATCTAAAAATAGATGCATGTCGATTATTATTAGCTCTTAATAATAATCAGACGCTAAATGGAAACTTATTCTCTTCTAGCACTTCAGTTCAATGCACAGATGTGGAACATCAGTGGACTGAGGGAATTATGCAATTCCCAAGGGTTTACTGGAGCTAATGCATGGAGGACTCAGTTAGAACTCAAGTGGCAGAGTTATGACACGGTTGGAAGAAGTAGTTATGGAGTTGTATTCAGTTTAACTCAGTTAGACTCAGTTGAGCTAGTTGTATCTAGTCTAACTGATTGATACACTAGTGAGAGTGGAGTGAATTAATTAGTTAATTAATTCACAAATAATAACTCATTAATCAACTGAACAATACATCAGTTAACTACAGTGCATGACAGTTTCAGTGGAGACTAGTGGAGAGATAGGTGAAAGGGCAAGATAGACTATATGTTGTGACTATAGTGATGCATTAATTGCATCACACACTCGGTGGAGATGCAAATGAGGATTGCGTAGTCAAGGATGGAGTAATTCGAATTCATTCAACGCCATTCTTCAACAGAGATTGCGCAATGGAGGCAAGCTAGCAGGTGGCAAAGATCGGTGCATGGATTTTCAAGATTAGGCCTTATTAGTGTATGACGATTGTACTGTACTGAGAGCTTGTGATAAGCTTTTTATGCTTGTATTAGATTGTCATATGATCTCCATGTTACATAATATATAGTTGGGGTTTTCAACTTCAGACTTTCCCGGTTAAAAACTGTGTCATGTGCGATTGAATGTTTTTGTTTATGCTTCACATGTGTGTGCAATTAATTTTTCCGCAAAAGATTAACAAGTGGAATAGATTCAGTATCTTGCATAAAGTTAAATAGTGTGAGATCAGGTGGATCTTGGACATATGCATGCTTAGTGCATATAATTTCTACACAGTGAGGCATAGCGCAGTTTTAGATGGAGATGGCATGTGTGAAAGAAGTTATTTCATTGAATTTGGTTTAGGGTTTACAAGCTCTTAATCTATATAAGGAAGTGGATGGCAGCATGAAGAGGTTGTTGAATGATATCAGATTTCTGAAGTATTGTCTGTTTAGACATACAAGCTTTCTTTGGTTGTTTAGCCTAGATTGCAAATTTTGTTTAGCATTGGGTGTTCCTGATCGAGAATCCAACCTCTTCCCATTGAGTAGCTCTTGGGAGAGTCTCGAATTGTATAGTCCACTATCTGGCTGAAGGCCAAGCTTCTTCTTCCAACTACAACGTAGATCCTGTTGAGGGTTTGGTTGTCTTTGAAAGCTGCAGCAAGTGGAGGCTATATCTACTCATATCTAGACCATTCTAGTGCTCCTTTTCAGTGGGGAAGGCTTCTATCCCATTGGCAAGAGAGTATTGGATCATTGGAGCATCAGTTTCAGATCTTGGCGTGTGGCCAAACACTATCTAAATCCTACAGTGCAGTTTTACTTCCAGATCTGTGTTTTTCTGTAGGTGCTATTGTAGGGTCTTTTGGCACAAATTTTTGGAGGAGTGATTTTCATGTGTTGGGATTTTCCCTTCACCTTGGATATCCATTGAATAGGATCATTATATTGTACATATTATATCAGAACATTCCTGGATATCTGAATATTTATGTAGATCTGCAGCGTTAGATCTCAGATCTACTCCTTGTACTTCATGTATTGCTGAATACCCCAAGGGGATTTTGAAGAAGAGCCTTTATAATGTATGGATCTATCATAGATTTGAATTTTCATGCATTATTTTTCTCTATATCTAAGATGTAATCAACAACTGTTGTAGCTCCATAAAATAACGTTGTCAAGGCAGTTTTAGTACATCTTGGTTGTACATCTCATGGGTTATCTTGTGCACATATTTTGTTGATGTAAATGTAAATAAAGAGTCTCCATATTGGCCTCCTACCCTTACTTGGATGATCTGCGTTATTTCTCTGCATAACTGTCCTGTCTTGCTGCATTCCCCATTTTGGGATATTACAGTTGCCATGACCTCTAGATTACAGGTATCGGTCAACAACATACAAACACATTTAAAGTTGGAAAGGATTTCATCCTTAGCCAAGGATACCGAGATCAAATCACTAGAATATTTAGTAATCAAGTTGGGCTAAAATCCCAGTGAGAAGAAATAATGTTGATATAACAACATTGAGAAAGCATCTCATGTCACCCACTACAGAAGATCCATAGGCCAAGGAAGTTGGAGAAATGGAAAAGCAAAAGAAAGACATGTTAAAGATAATAATTGAACAAAACAGCCAGATCAAGGACATGGAAGTGGAAATGGAGAAATTGCTCAAAGAAAAAGAGTAGTCATCACAGTTGGCTATATTTCCACTGACAGTAGTCCCCATTTTAGTTGTAACAACACCAGGAGCATCTACATCAACATCAACACCAACACAGACTACAGATCCTTCAAGTGAGTTGGTTAAAGCCTTGGACAATTTGTCCATCCAAGGGCAAGAAATTGCTAAATTAAGGGCTAAGCTTAAAACTCTACAAGATCATAAATTAAGAATAGACAATTATTATGTTGCAGAGTTGCATAAAACTCACAAGCTCACTCAAAGAATTGAACAACTAGAAAGTGAATAAACAATGGCACAAACTTTAGCACAAGTAAAATAAAGTACATGGATAAAGATCAATGAAGCCATCAATGAAATATGCCTTCGATCCAAATTATTTTTTAATAGGAAATATTGATACATGGATCTAAAGAAGTAGTGAAGGAAATTAAAAAAATTTGGGATAGAAACCTGCTGAAGAAACAACAATTATAAAAATCTTGAATTCTAAAACCTAAGAAGAATTAGAAGAGTTTGGAATTCAAGACAGGGACAAAAACCATACTGGAGGTGAAAAGAATGCATACTAAAAGGAACCTTGTGTTACAATTAGAGAATAAATGTAATAATCCAGAATCCAACATTCAAATATTCCATATGAAATTTCATGTGCTAAACAGGAAAGGCTACCCAGATTGATTGGGATAAGAGACAAGCTGATTAGCTTGAAAAACTATCACAAGAAATTATGCACTATTGTCCAAGATAAATCAAGATTTGCAGGTATAAAAGGAAACATCACAGGGAAGGCATTGCTATATAATTTGACTTATTCATTAGTCATGAGATCAAACACTTGTTTATCATCAAGCCTACCTTCCAAAAGTACATGGATGTAGATGAGATATATTGAAAGTTAATAAAATTTTCTATCCCAAGTGAAGAGAGATGGGAAAAACTATGTGAATTGCTTGGATAAAACAATTTCACCTCCAACAACAAAGAAACAGTGCAGTGCTTTTTGAGGTCCAGTCATCAACAGTCATCCTCGAGAATAGAGCCAACAACCACATCAGTTTCAGATTTCCTATAATTATGTTCTATCTTTGTAAATAGTTTTTGATATTTTGTAAAAAATCTTGAGACTTTCACTCAAGATATTTTTTGATAGTTTTGTATAAATACTTCCAAATTTGAAGTACTATTTTTGGGATTTGTATGAAGAAATCTATTGTTGAATGTAAAGTTGAACATTGAGCTCAAGTGGACAAATTTCAATAATATAGAAATCTTTTCAAGATTCTTGTGTTAGACTTGTTGGTGATGTTATTTTCTCTTGTTAATGTGTTTCGTTTCTCTGTTAATTAACATGTTTATCTCATTTTTTTTGTTCTAAGAAAAATAAAAATTTGAATATGTTTAAGTACACTCAATTCTTGATTTTGAACAAAACTTATGTTTTCCACTAAATTTTAACAATATAATTCTTAACTGCTCAATGTTTAATGGATTCTTAATCTTTCCTTCTTTACCATATCGCAAAGATTTTTGGATCTAATAAGTCTGCCTACCATACCCTGTTAAATTTATTTGTCACTGCTGCAAATTAATCAACTCAAAGTTTAATTGACTCCATTTCCAAATGGTTTTTTTTTAGTGTTCCAACCAAACCATTTTAAAAGCCAAACTCTGAACTTCACACCTAGCCTAAAATTTTAAAATAAACAAATTTAAATCTTACAGAGAGATCCCTCTCTGAAGCTGGCAGGGCTATATCCCAACTTCCAAAGTGGTTCTATGGCTACCTTTGGATTTCTTTCACAACCTTAGGAAATAACGAAGTGATAACATTTTTGCGACCATACTAAGGACAAAACAAATTAAAATTAAAATCAATTTTCCCTGGTAAAAACTTTGTTTCAGTGCTTAAAGTTATTTCTAAGTTTGTGGTTGAGAAATAGATCTGATTTAAGGTTGTTTTCCACTCAAAATTTGTATATATTAAATATCTTTAAATATATTGTAGTATATATGGCTTCAAATGAATATACGCTATGTCAACCCAGATCCAGATCCTCCAAAAATTATAGATAATCCTGAAAGAATAATTAGGAAGAAAAGTGCAACTAAGAGTTAATCAAGTGGACGTCTTCTTCCAAGAGTTAACTCCCTTCCTAATATTTTTTTTACCTTAGAGTACATAGAATTTTATTTGGCTTTTGAAGATACACTTTTTAGAAGTAAATCTGATAGTTTTGTACCCAAAATTGTTGTGGACAAGAACCTGCTACCACCTTATAAGTCAGATTAGACTGAGCATAAATATTTGGGCCCTCAATCACCCAAATCATCAGATCTCACTTCTACTACATCATCCCCCATTCCACAACCAAGTTTACCTATTGGTGTTGTCCCTCCATTTATTCCTCCCATCAACCATACACCTATTTCAATCATTTATGCACCCAATTCATCTACCATTCCTACAACCTCTACTACAACACATCAAATTGCTATAACTCCCTCTTTCATACCAACTATACCCACACATCATACTAATACATCTTCCTCTCATCCCCGTATCCCCATAATGACTACTCATTATGCTCCTCTAATTTTACCTGGGCAACTTATTCCCATGCCACAAGGTTATCAAACTTAAATACCTCATTTTGATAACACTGGACAAATTATTGCTTAGCAACACATAGATTGAATGAATGATTACTTTGATTTGCAAGAATTTGATGAAGATTATGTTAGAATGACGTTATTTGCCCAAATTCTCATAGGAGAAGTTAAAAAATGGTTTAAATCATTAATAGTTTCCTTTATCCCAAATCTAACTCAATTTCATGAAACCTTTCGTATAATTTGGGAGAATCCATCCAAGACTATTGTACAATGTTCAATAATGTTTATAATTCTATTCCAACTGCGATACAACCTCCTCCGGGACTAGCCTTACTGAAATTTTGAGGTGGTTTTGACTTTGATAAGGCCTACCAACTTAGGGAAAGAAACTCTGCCACCTTAGAAGAAATGCAGAGGAACACAGTTAGTGTAGAAGAAAACTTGTTAGTAAAGAGAGCTAGGTTGAAAATTGAAAGGAAATTCCAAATCAAAGAAGAACCAACTTCTTCTTCTTGTTCATATGCTAAGTTGGATACCTTAGTGAAAACTATGGAGAGAAGGATGGATAGGATAAGCTTAGTTGATAGGAATCCTCCAAGAGAAAATCAAGGGGCTCCTCCTATTAGAAATCCTAATTTCATAATAAACCCCCCACAAATCAAACAAAGATAACAGAGAGGCCACGTTGATCAACGACAAATTAGGCCTCCATTTCAAGAAAACTATGTTAATGACGAAATTGAATTAACAGAGGAAATTGAAGACAATCATATAAATCTATTTGGGATAAATGATATAGATCAAATCTTCTTGAGCAAAGAAGAAGAAGATCAATTTTTGTTATCACAACCAGAGCAAGACCCTTTAGAATATGAGGAATACAAACAAGGATATCAAAATGGCATGATATAGTTACACAAACAATATAACTTAAGAAGCAAGAAAGATGTTGAAAACCCTCCTAACAAAACTCAAAAAGATACTCCCTCAACCAGTCAAACAAAAACAGATCCTCAAAAAGAAATCTCTAAAAAACTAGATGCTCTTGTGACTGGTCGAACAAAACTTGATCCTCAAAAGGAAATGCCTAAGAAACCATATGCAAATGTCAAAGAAATTCACAGATCATAAACATCCTTTAGCATTGAAATTGAATTGGCCAAAGTGAAAAATCCCATTCCTCTAACTGATTTGGTGACTAAAGATGTATATAAGACTCAAGTCATGAAACCTTTAAAGATAGCAGAAAGGACAGACACAGTTAATTTAAATGATGACCGACCTCAGTTATTGTTTGGACCTAAGGAAGAAGGAAAATACCAGGACAGAAGTGTTCCCTCATTTTACATTATCTTGAATATTCATGACAAAATCTTATATAATTCAATGCTTTATTCTGGTGCTTCCTATAACTTAATGCCAACAGCTATCATGGAAAAACTAGGACTAGATATCATAAGACCTTATAAAGACTTATATTCTTCTAATTTTAGCAAAGTGATATGTCTAGGGTTGATTAAAGATCTGTGTGTCACTCTAGTTCAAATACCATCCAAGAGTCTAGTTATGGACATTGTAGTAGCAGACATACCACCCAAGTATGGGATGCTACTGTTAAGATCATGGGGTGAAATTTTACAGGGTACTTTGCAAATGGATATGACCTATGCCACCATTCCTATCTTTGGTCAGCCAAGGAGGTTATACAGAGAAAAATTGATGAAATACATGGTCAGTAGCCAAGATAAACCAAACAATTACCCCTTGTACTCTGTGCACTCTGACTTAGATTCCTTCATTATGTACAATGAAAAACCAAGTGAAGAGGAGTATCAAAACTAGAGATTGAACCCAATAGAATAGACCGAATAACTCAAACTAAAAAACAAGATATAAAGGAAGAAGCTCTTTGGTATATGGATTCTGATGGGGGTGTGTGTAAGGATGGTACAGGAGCTGGTGTTTTTATCATGAACTCATCGACCAATATGTCAAAGGGACATGACTATAAACTAAATTTCAGTGCACAAATAACATAGAAAAATATGAAGCATTGATCTTAGGGCTGAAAATTTTAAAGAGGTCGAGAGCAAAAAGAATTTATGTACATGGAGATTCTGAGCTAATTATCAAACATATCAAGGGTGAATATACCACCAAACACCCTAGATTAAGAGCCTATAAGAATGCAGTTTTAGACTTTCTGCAATGTTTCACTGAATATGACTTGTATGTTATCCCTAGAAGCCAAAATATCTTAGTTGATGCCTTCGATGTTTCAGCCAATACTTGTAAAATGCCTTTCCACCCCAATAGGAAATATGTGGTGGAAGTCACACATAGGCCAACTGCCCCCGACAATGAAAGATATTGGCAAGTTTTCAGAAATGATGAGAAAATTGAATATTTTTTACAGATGAGAGATGAATTTGATTGTGTAAATATAGACATAAATAATGATAGTGATAATAATGTAAATAGAAAAAAAAAAAAAAAAAACAGAAATGGAACTAAATGAAACTAATGATAACCAAGAAGAGCTAGAAGTTTTACAAATGAAAGACAATGTGTTTTTAAGCAGATTGGTACCATTGGAAGAAATTTTTTATTTCAATGATATGGTAAAAAAACCAAAAATTGAAGTTGTGGGTGATAATGTAGAACACTGTAACATTGGAACGCAAGAAAGTCCCAAAATTGTAAAACTATCTAAATCCTTGCCTCCTGAAGAAAAGCATAAATACATTGAACTTATTAAGGAATTCTCTGATGTGTTTGCATGGAGTTATGAGGACTTGAAATATTATGACGCTTCTATCATTAAGCACACCATCCCCATCAAAGAAGACCAAAATCCTTTCAAGAAAAAACTAAGAAGAGTAAATCCAGTATTATTTCCTCTGGTCCATAAATAAGTGAAGAAGTTATATGATGCCAAAATAATAGTACCATTGAGGTTTTCAAAATGGGTTTCTAACCTAGTGCCAACCAGGAAGAAAACATGTGAAATCAGACTCTGTGTAGACTTTAGGAATTTGAACAAAATCTCACTAAAAGACAACTATCCACTGCCTAAAATGGATCACATATTACAAAAGGTAGTTGGTTCTAGTAGAATCTCCTTGTTAGATGGATTTCCGTGTTACAACCAAGTTCTAGTTCAATCTGATGACCAACATGAAACAACGTCCACTACACCATGGGGCACTTTTATGTATGTAAAAATTCCTTTTGGACTTATGAATGCTCGAGCCACTTTCCAAAGGGAAATGGACATACATTTGTTGATGAAATTGATAGGTTCATTGTAATATACCTAGATGATATCACTATATTTTCAAAAAAAAATGAAGAACATTTACTACATTTGAGGAAGTTTTTGAAAAGTGCAGGAAATTTCGCATCTCTTTGAATCCTAAGAAAAATATTTTTGGTTTAAAGGAGGGAAAACTTCTAGGACATGACATTTCCAAATAAGGCATCAGAATTGATCCTATCAGAGTTGAAGCTATCCTCAAAATTGATCATCCTAGAAACAAGAAAGAAGTTCAATCCTTCATTGGCATAATAAACTTTCTTATGAGATTTATTCCTAACGTGGCTTAAATATTAAGATCAATTACAAACATGTTGAAAAGAGATACTGATATTAAATGGAATACTGAGGCCAAGAAATATTTCAGTGAAGTCAAATAAGCTTTAACCACTGCTCCTGTTTTGATAAGCCCCGACTTTACTAAATATTTTATGATTTTCTCTTTTGCTTCTAAACATATTATTGCAGTTGTTTTATTGTAGAAAAACAACGAAGACCATGAACAACCCATAGCCTTCTTCAGCAGAGCTTTAAGAGATGCATCACCTAAGTACAACATCATGGAGAAGAAAGAATTTGCTTTGGTTAAAGCATTAAAATAATTTAGGGTTTACATCTTACATTCTCATATCATTGCATTTGTCCCAAATGTTGTGGTAAAAGATATTCTCACACAAGAAGACCCAGATGGCGAGAGAGGGAAATGGATTGTTGTGATCCTAGAATATGACATAGAGATAAGCCCAACCAAGCTCATAAAGGGTCAAGGATTGGCCAAAATGATGGCAAAGTCCAATTTTCATGCCCTTGAAATTAATTTTATTGTTGCACTTGATGAACAGGAAGAGTTGGTGACTCCACAAGTATTAGAAGCCTTTTCTACCTCACCCTAGTATGTAGACATCATTTTTGTACTACAGAAGTTACAAGCTCCTCCTGGCTTAACAAAGACTAAAGCTATATTTCTAAAAATCAAAACCATGAAATTCTGCATTTTAGATCAAATTTTATATTGGAAAGATGCTTGAGGTATCTTTTTAAACTGTTTATTGAAAGATGAAACAGATAAAGTCATGCATAAATTCCATGAAGTAGACTGTGGCAGACACTTGTATTGGAAAACCACAGCCAATAAAATATTAAGAGATGGTTTTTATTGACCCACTTTATTCCCAGGTGTGCATAAAAAAGTCACCTCTTGCCACCAATTCCAAATTTTTGAGGGTAAGAAATTTTTTTTACCCTTACCACTAAAATCTATTACAGTTGAAGTCCCTTTTCAACAGTGGGGTCTAGATTTTATTGGTGAAATCATCATACCTCCTCAGGCCAACATAAGTGGATCTTGACAGCCATTGATTACTTTACAAAATGGATTGAAGCCATCCCATCTAGACAAGCCATAGATACTGTCAACATCCAATTTCTAGAGAGGAACATTTTGTCTAGATTTGGGTGTCCCCATAAAATTATCACTGACGATTTTGCAACCTTTAAATCAAAGAAAATGGTGGATTTTCTTATAAAAACCATATCAAACTAGGACACTCCACTGCCTACTACCCACAAGGAAATGGATTAGTCGAGTCTTCAAACAAAAGCTTAGTCGACATTATAAAAAAGTTGTTGCAGGAAAATCAAAAGTCCTGGCACAAAAAGTTGATTAATGCCCTAAGGGCTTACTGAATTACTGCCAAGAGATCTATTGGAATGTCTCCATTTCAAATAGTATATGGGATTGATGCAATTTTTCCTGCTTCACTAGGAATCCCTGTACTAAAATTATTGCAGAAAGCACAAGTGGAAACAAATGATTTACATAGAAGAATCAGCCAGACCATTCAATTGCAGCAATCTAGAGAAGAGGCCTACAATAAGACTCAACTAATTTAGGAAAATGTCAAGAATATCTATGACAGAAGGACAAAATCTGATGACTTCCAGATGGGAGATTTAGTGTTGAAATGGGATTCAAGGAACGAAGAGAAAGGCAAGCATGGGAAGTTTTATAGTTTGTGGAAAAGGCCATACAATATTGAAGCTATTGGAGGCAACAATGCATTTTTCTTGAAGGACTTAAATGAAGGAGCATTTTCTAGTGGACCTGTGAATGACGGACTTCTTAAACATTACCTTCTTCCAGAATAAATCAGTTTCAATTAGATTCATTGTATATATGTCATTTTATTTTTTATTGCAAGATTGAGGGCAGTTTACATCACAAGTTGAAGCTCTAAGAGAAGGCCCTAAGCTTATGATGATTGGTTGCCCACATTTATAAATAACAACAGGTGGATCAGATTCAGTTGCAGAAAATAAAGACAGCATGCCCAATGGATTAAGGCTGCTGATATATAGTGTTCTTAACACCTCACAAGGAGAGTTCCATCCCTATTGGAGCCACTGTTAGAGTCCTGTATTTCATAGGATGACTTAAATGTAGTTGTAATTTTTTACATGATATGGTATAAATAATTTTCCATTCTACAAATTTATTTCCAAAAATACCAAGAAAGGAAAGAAAATAAATAATAAACAAAAGGGGATAAAAAATAGATATGTGAAAAGAAAAGAAAAAAAACATGAGAAAAAGAAAAAGAATAAAATACCCCATAAAAAATTAAGTCTATAGGAGTGAAGCAAGCCTAAATGCCACTCAAAAAATGAAAAAAAAATGCATCAATCACTACTTAGAAATTTTTGAATAAAGTGTGTTGCTAGTTAAAATTCCACATTATAATAGGAGAAGTAGAATAGTTAGTTTAATCACACTGTCTAAACGTGATTAGACTGAAATAAATAAAATTAGTTTAGGATTAGAGAATAATCAATCACACAGTTTAACCGTGATTGAACTAGGTTAATTAAAATAAATATGAAGTTGATCGCACTATTTAACGTGGTTAATTGACAAATCAAGAGGAAAAAATCAAAAAATGGCTTGCAAATTGAAATACAACATTAGTGGATAAATAGGCAGTTTAGAAAGTAATTAAGTGTGTATTAAAGAAGTTAATTGCAATTATCGCGAATTGTAATAAAGTTAGGATATAAGGTTTTATACTATGTAAATAACATTATAAATTTTTTCAATGGTTAATATCCACCCCGCCCGAATCAACGGCGAGGGATCATTTTCGGGGCCCCCCAAGCTCTTTCACGATTTATTTGCAGGGGTGGGGGGGTTCCAAATGGACAGGCCTACCAAGTAACGTGGAAACACCATAGGAGTTTGCATCCCCCCCCCCCCGCAAGCCCCCACCACCACCGTAAATTCTAAGCCTGTTGACCACAAACTCTGCTACTCCCACACCAATAAGTGCCTCCCACGATGACCTCCCGACCCCACTATCACCTCTTGTCACGATCCATCCTCTTCCATCGAGCAATTTCCCACTATCATTTCCTCTCCCAATAACAGGTTGCCACATGGCACTCTCCCGTCTACATCAGCAAATTTTTTACCAATTAATGTTTCCCGCTCCCGCGACAATGGACCCGCTCTGGTTTGAAGGGTAAAACACAACGATAATTCCTAAAACTCTATATTAACCACTGAAAAACCTTTGACTCCCTTCCTTGTTATTTCATGACCATATGGATTTTACAGTGCTCCACGTTGTCCTAACATCCAGTCAATTGTCAATCAACTGCGATAAGACCACCATCAGTGACCCCACTTTAGCACCTGACTTCCACCTACCTCTTCCAAGTAATATTATCATCCTCAGTCCTTTTATTTTTGAAAAATGGATCCTAAAGGTAAGACCCCCAAGAAAAAAGCTAAGACTCCTAAAGAAAATCCTATGTTGCCCCCTGCCATCGACCTTGACCACTTGCCATTAGTCAATCTGTAATACAAAGTTGTTGAAACCATCTGTGAATTCGACATGTTCAAAATTCATAGTTGGTTGAAGAAAAAGTATTTAGACCTGGGCGATGAATTGGGCTTGTGGGAATCCTCCCTGCCCCAATTCATGTTCCCACAGACCCATTACTTTCTTGAACTAATATCCTGGTGCCAAAACATATATGTACCTAGCCAGAGAGCAATTTTCAGTCAAAATGGTGAAGTTTTGCTCACCATAACTGCAAAATCCATTTCATAAATGTTGCAATAGCATAATTTTGACCCCTTAAATCCACTTTCAGTATATTCCCTCATGGAATTCTACAAACATCTTACCTTGCCACAAAGAGCCAAAATTTTTGAAGTTTTTCTCCTCGAAG
This sequence comes from Pinus albicaulis, assembly GCA_034641835.2. Taxonomy (NCBI): domain Eukaryota; kingdom Viridiplantae; phylum Streptophyta; class Pinopsida; order Pinales; family Pinaceae; genus Pinus; species Pinus albicaulis. Next base: position 22,458 of record JAXQQM020059078.1, on the reverse strand, counting down.
ATGCACAATTACCCAAGAAAAACCCCCCATATTCATCCTCCGTGTTCCCAGATAAGACCAAACATATAATTTCCATAATTCTATGCATACATGGCTACCACTCGGATCAGTGGGTTGATGAGGCCATTGTTGGTTTCTTATCATTTTTTACAGCTGGTGAAAAACCTATAATTTTCAATTATAGTGAGTTCATTGCAGAAGCAATGCATGATTAGTTTATAAAGTTTCCTACCAAGAGAGCTTTCAAGTATACATCAATTTTAGTTTATTTGTTTATTTATCATCAAGAAGACATGTTTCCATTCTCTTTACAGAAGTTACATGAGCAGGTTAATTCACAATCGGTCATCCATTGGACCTCCTTACCGAGGAAAAACTCCACTAAGTTTACCTTTGCAGATTATGTGGATTAGTTTATTTACACAATGATTTGTCTACTAAACAATGATGTAGAACCTAGAATAGGAACAAATATTCAAAGAGTGTTGCATATTAGTGACCAGGCAAAGACAAGGGATTGGTATTTATACCAAAACTATATTGAGATCAGGGTTTATGGGTGTGAATTGCCACCCTACAACCTTCCAAAAATTGTTCCCATGAAATTTTTATCATTTGAATACATAAGGAAAATGATACACATGTATGACTTACACTTTGTTGCAGCTAAAAAGAAGGCAATTCAAAATCAAAGCCCGGATTGGGACATTTGTTCCCAATACCAAAATAACAGGTAAAGAAGCAGATTTGCTCCTGAAGAAAATGAATTTCAAATTAAGTTTCACTTGGTCTTATGACCCTTTTGGCATAATTTTAAAGTTGAGAGTGGAGCAAAGGACCACTCCTTACACCCACACTCCCAAGCCAGAGATAGAGCATCATGAACTAGAGTCAGTGAGATAAGAATACACTGCAGGAAGCCAAAGAACAAGCCATATCCACAACCACCTCTCAGACCCCTAAACCTCAAGAAAAACACGAGGAAAGGATAAGGGAAGGGGAGTCTTCTCTAGTGATAGAAATTGGAGCCAAGGAGTTCCTAATATATAAGAAGAAGCAGAAGACTAACTCAAGACAAATTTGTTCAGCAGGGAAGTAAAGAGCAGGAAACTATAGTTATGATAGGTCGTCATGTTTCTACATGGGAAGATGACATTTTCACAGGATTTCCTTCTTCGTCAACCTCCAAAGATCCTCCAGATATAGCCCAGACAACAGAATTGGCTCAGGACATAGCTAAGCCGAACATTTTTTCCAAATACAAGGAAATTAAACAGATGAATGAAATTCTCAAGGCCACAACCTACACCTATTTTTGGAAGCAAACAGCTACATCACAGCATAGGTTTCTCTCAGCCTTTGATACAGAGAAAGGAAAAATGAAAATTTCATTTCTTGAAGCACAGATTCCAGTTCCAAAGACACCAACATAATACAAAGAATCTGCATTTTCCTTTGATGCACAACAGATTCATCCAATTTCCCAAATGGATATGCATAAACAAACCAATGAAATGATGTACTAAAATTTAACTAATGATGCCATGTTAGCCTCCAGATTGCAGGTATCGGTCAACAACATACAAACAAAATTAAAGTTGGAAAGGATTTCATCCTTAGCCAAGGATACCAAGATCAAATAATTGGAAGACTTAGTAATCGATATGGGCTACAATCCTAGTGATGTAAATCAGTAGAAGGAATTGTGAGAAGAAAGAATGTTCATATAAAAACATTGAGAAAGAAATTGAAGTTGCACACTACAGAAGATCCACAGGCCAAGGAAGTTGGAGAAATGGAAAAGAAAAAGGAAGACATGTTCAAGATAATAATTGAACAAAATAGCCAGATCAAGGACATGGAAGTGGAAATGGAGAAATTGCTCAAAGAAAAAGAGAAGTCATCACATTTGGTTACAATTCCACTGACAACAGTCCCCATTTCAGTTGCAACAACACCAGGAGAATCTACATCAACATCAACACCAACACATACTACAGATCCTTCAAGTGAGCTGGTTAAATCCATGGACAATTTTTCCATTCAAGGGCAAGAAATTGCTAAATTAAAGGCCCAATTTAAAACTCTGCAAGAACAGAAATTAAGAATAAACAATTCTTATGTTGCAGAATTGCAGAAAAATCACAAGCTCACTCAGAGAATTGAACAACTGGAAAGTGAATCAGAAATGGCACAAACTTTGGCACAGGAAAAATAAAGTATGTGGATAGATACCGATGAAGCGATCACTGAAATATGGCCTTCAATCCAATTATTTTTGAACATGAAGAATTGATACACATATCTAAAGAAGTGGTGAAGGAAATTAAAATAGATTTGGGACAGAAACCTAGTGAAGCAACATCAATTATAAAAATCTTGAATTCTAAAACCAAAGAAGAATTAGAAGAGCTTGGAATTCAAGATAGGACAGAAACCATACTAGAGGTGAAAAGAATGCATACCGAAAGGAACCTTATGCTGCAACTAGAGAATAAGTGTAACAATCTGGAATCCAACATTGAAAGATTCCAGAAGAAATTTTATGTGCTAAACGGGAAAGGGCTACCATGATTGATTGGGCATAGGAGACAAGTTGATTAGCTTGAAATACTATCACGAGAAATTATGCACTATTTCCCAAGATAAATAAATATTTTCAGGTATAAAAGGAAACATCACAGGGAAGGAATTTATGGGGGCTATAGAATTTGACTTATTCATCAGTCATGAGATCAAACACTTGTTTATCATCAAGCCTACCTTCCAGAATTACACGGATGTAGATGAAACATATAGAAAGTTCATAAAAAAATTCTATCCCAAGTGAATACGAATGGGAAGAGCTATGTCAATTGCTTGGATAAAATAGTTTCACCTACAACAGTAAAGCAACAACGCAACACTTTTTGAGGCCAAATCATCAACAATCATCCTTGATAATAGAGCCAACAACCTCATCAGTTTTATATTTCCTATAATTTTCTTCTATCTTTGTAAACAGTTTTTCATATTTTGTAAAAAAACTTGAGACTTTCACTCAAGATATTTTTTGATAGTTTTGCATAAATACTTCCAAATTCGTAGTACTATTTTTGGGATTTGTATGAAGAAATCGATTGTTGAATGTAAAGTTGTTCATTGAGCTCAAGTGGACAAATTTCAGTAATACAGAAAGCTTTTCAAGATTCCCGTGTCAAACTTGTTGGTGATTTTATTTTTTATTGTTAATGTGTTTCTTTTCTCCGTTAATTCATATGTTTATCTCATTTGTTTTATTTTATGAAAAATAAGAATTTGAATTTGTTTAAGTACACTCAATTCTCGCTTTTGAAAAAAATTATGTTTTCCACCAAAGTTAAACAATGGAATTATTATGCTATGTTTTTAATGGATTCTTAATCTTTCCTTCTTTGCGATATCACAAAGCTTTTTAGATCTAATAAGTCTGCCTACCTTGCCCTATTAAATTTATCTGTCACTGCTAAAAATTAATCAACTCATAGTTTAATTGACTCCATTGCCCAATGGCTTTCTCTTGTTTTTCCAACCAAACCATTTTAAATATCAAACTCTAAACTTCACACCTAGCCTAAAATTATAAAATAAACAAAGTTAAATCTTATAGAGAGATCCCCCTCTGAAGCTAGCAAGGATAGATCCCATCTTCCAAAGTGGTTTTGTGGTTACCTATGGATTTCTTTCACAACCTTAGGAAATTACAGAGTGATAAAACATTAGAGATAAACTTAAGGGAATAAGAATATGATGTTGGAAAATATGAGTTTAAAGTTAACAAGAAGCATACATTTATCCCAAACATGTTTAACAATGTTAAAATAGAAGCAAATATAAGGGACATGTTTAATGTTCTAAAAGAAATAAAGTTACTATGACATTGAATTTTAGGGATGGAGTGTCGAATTTGTGCTTATACTAAGAGGGGGGAGGGGGTGACTCAATATAAGAAAACATTTACTTATTTAAGCATTTATGAGGCATAATAAAACAACCTCATATGTAGAACAATGAACACATGATATAAGTGGAAACTTTTATTATAACAAACCTTTGTAGGCACCAACCTATTTTTACAAAAAATTATAGGCACCAACCTACTAGAGATACCAATTGCCCCAACTTCAAGAATTTGTAGGTGCTAATCTACTAGAGACACCAATTCCCACTGCTACAAAAAATTTTAGGCACCAACTTACTTCATGGAACCTGCTAGTTTCTTTTGGCTTCACCAGATATCCTTGCTACTTCTTCCTTCACTAAGTATTCTAGTTGCTTATGGATTTTTCCTTCACCATGTTTTCTTCTCACAAAACTTGTTGTTTTTGGTCTCTTCCCAAGAAAAAACTTGTACAACATGCCATGTATCTAATTTTGTAAATATTATTCCATTTTTTTTACCTAAGGCAGTCTTGAAAGTTTCACAGTCTAAAACATCTTAGAAAATAAATTATAGTGAAAATGCCAAACTAGCTTGTTTGAAGTTGTATTGTAGTTTCTACAATAACCCTCCAAAGTTCTTAACTCAATCTAATTCTCAAGCCCTTACTAATTCCTCAAAATATCATTCTTCTAAATTTTCTAAGTGTTTGAAGTCATCCTAGGTTTAAGCGAAAGCGCACTTACTCTTCACAAACCTAGCACACTTTCTTTTGATAGCCCAAGCGCACTTTCTAGTGATAGTATACCAATTTTGGTGTACCAAAACCCGTCGCACCAACCCACCATATCCTTGCTCTCATATTCTTTGTGAATTCTGCACACACTCACACTAAACACCTAGCCTCCTCATAACGTGCTCGCACAATTTGTAGTCCCAACCCTATGGCTTAGCCACTACAACATGTGATTGTACCCACGTTAAAGTTTCCTCGTGATCTGACATAGCAATGAAAACTTAGATATGCAAACTCCAACAGTGCCAATGCATGTAGTCTCCACCCTCCGACTAGTGCTTGCGCAACTTGTAGTTATAGACAAATTCCTTTATGTGCATTTCCTTTGATTGCATTGCACTTATGTTCTACAACTTTCTCCAGTGCTAGCACATCCCATAAGCTCAACCTTAAGCCACTGCGTCTATAAAATCTACATGTGTTATGTTACTCTCCAACCTTGTGCTAGCGCACTGCACACTTCTAGTCTTTATTTGACCAACCCTTACCTCTATCTAATGCGCTTGCACTAATACCAATGCACTATAATTTAATAGTAAAGATTATGCAAATAGAATAGAATTAGAATAGGGGTTTTATTGAGCTAATTGTATATATTTTCCATGAATTATTTTGAGTTCACAGGTACAAGATATTTTCAGTATATCAGTGTGTCATCTTCCACCGAATGCATGCCTCTTGTAGCGATAAAAGGACATGTGAGGGAAATAGTTGAAAGTGACATTGAGGGTGTAGTGAATAGTCCAAATCATGTTTCATCAACAAGTCGATAACTTTTTCTTGGACAAAAATATTCAAAGACTTCACCAGGAAAGAAATCCCACGAGGTGAAGAAGATATATAGGTATACCTCAACATTAAAAATGACAGGTTTCATAGGGTTGGTTGCCACTATCTAGTGTTACCTTGTGTAGAGACCATAGGATGGATCCTAAAACACATTAACCTTGAAAATATGATCGTCAAAAATTTAAAGGGTGAAGTATTGCCTACATATCACACTCATAATATTCACATGTATTACAAGCTCCCAAGCCAAAAGAATACCTTAAAACCATATTGTACGCCGATTTCAGACTATCTACTAAAGAGATCCTCAAATCTTGGTGGTAGGAACCAATTAAATTTCATCAAAAGCCCGAAGATATTTACAAAACCAAGATGTTGAGGAAAGTGTACCAGTACTTAATGGCCATGAATTGCAAATTATATGGATGTGAGAACGTCGAATACTTTAGAGAAAAATGGGTTTATATGCTGCACCCTTTCCCTACCAAAGGCATTTTTTTCAATTAATCTGATCTAATGGCTATGTCATTACAGAAGTGTATTGTAAAAGCCAATAATGTGGCAGAAGGCGAGCAACCAGAGTTCTAGTACATGTATTCATATTTGTTATACTATATATGTGCGAAGAATGAATTCCCAAGGTTGGAATGGAAATAGGTCTATGCTAAAGAGATACCTTCGATGCACATATACTGAAAAACGTTGTGGGAAATGAGTTATAGAGGAATATACGCAAAGATAATTCAAATATTTATTGAAATAATATATTAGATGTTGTTTGGCACCAAAGCTGCACCATGCATGACAGATAAGGTAAGGGAATTTATAGCTAACATCATAGACTGGTTTGCATCACCTCAAGGAAAATTTACGAGAGACTTCAAAGCATGCAAAAGGCCACATGTTATGCTATTGTTCATGACATATAAGGTTGTGATTCAATAGGTTGGCTATCAACTTTTTACAAGGTTGTCTGGATCATTATAGAAGTCGAATAAGTCTCCATGGCCCATCTTGCCTCTACAAATAAGATCATACAATCTTAAGAGCTTGAAGGTAGCATAACAAGAAATTGCAAAACTGTAACACCTCAGGTTCAGTGAAATGGAATATCATCGATGTGATCCTAGAGGCATAGTTACACAATATTATGCACATATACGTGGGAACATGCCTTAGTCTCCTGGAAATAAAAAGAGAAAATCAAGAATCATTACAATTCTTATAGAGCAATTAGAGTAAGCAAAGAAGCAGATCATTATAACCTAGAAAATGTTATAGACAAGCCACAAGAAGGAGACCGGGAGGAGATGGACATTCAAGATAATGTTGAGCTAAAGAGAAAACAAGAGCAGGAAGTTGCACGAGAGAGAAGCAAAAAACTTAAAGCTGATAAAGATGTTATGACGGCAGTTAAAGAAGAAAAGAAGAAAAAGGAGTGTGAATAAGCTCAAAAGAAAAAACAAAAGAAGAAGACAGACAAAAGCAGGAACAAGAAAAGCATAAACAAGAGGTGATGATAAAGAAAAAAGAAGAAATGAGAAAAAGGAAAGAGATGAAGCTTTAAAAAAGAAAAAATAGGAAGAAGAATAGAGAAAGAAGCAACTTGAAGAGGAAAAGAGAAAGAGGAAGGAAGAAGACGAACTATCAAAGAATTTAAATGAAAAGCTAGTTACTCAAGGGCTAGTTGATGACCAAACGGAATAAGGTGGATCAAAGGATGCAGTAACTAATTGTAGCTACTTTAAATATCCATCCTCTAACACCTCTAATAGGTGGGAATCTCACTCTCAATGAAATGGGTATCCCACCGCTAGGATAATATTGAATCTTAAATATCTCCAATTTCACGTTCAATGAGCTTATGCACAAAATCACTCAAGAAAGGACAAAATACTTCCCAAATGAGCCAGAACATCTAATTTCAATAAATCTTGAGAAGGATATAGTTTTAGATACGCGGACAAATTCGAAAACCATAACTTCAGCAAGAAAGGATTTCGCAATAGCCACAAAGAGAAATATTGATTATCTCCTTCTCAAAGTTGATAGATTAAAGAAAGAGTTGGACGATGCAAGTTGAAAAAATTAACAACTCCTAATTGAAAATCAGCGTGTGGATTTTGCAAGTTCCAATATAGAGGGTGTCCCATCAACAATCCTAGAAGAGTTGAAAGAACTAGAAGAAGTAACGAAGCAGGTATATGAGGAGATGATCATATTGTACAAATTAATGGTGCCCATATTTGAGATCCAAAAGGAGATGCATGAAATGATTAGGATATTAAAGCTTGTTCATATGGCTGTCGATTTTGTCGAGGAATGGGGCACTAAGTGCTCCGATGCACCGAAGGAATTACCCAGGAAAGGCAAAGTCGAGGTTGAAATGGACATAGTACAAATAAAGATACTCACACATACTCATGACCAGTTAAACAATATCATTGCTAACACTATATCGACCTATATGAAGTTGCATACTAGATTGGAAGCTCTAGTTCAAGTACAAAAGATACTCTTAGTTGGTGCATCTAGAGAATTGAAGTCAAGAGATATCATCAAACAAGAATTAAAGAAGGTTTTGGATGGCATCAATATGTTTCCCAACTAGTCAAGTTGCATACTAAGTTGAACATGCTTTGGAAATGCTTTGGAACACAATACAAGTGAGCTCGTACAATATTGCTAGATGCTTTGGAAGGAAGGATGAAGTGTGATCGATAATTATTGTCTGCTCAACTTAGTGTTCCTAAATTGATGTCATAAATTGTCAACCAGGGTTAGTAAAATGTTGAAGTGAAGTGCACTATATGTGCCTAGGTATCTGTTTTTCACTACGTTGTGTTTAGTGTTTTTCCAATGTTTTTGGTTTTGTGTTTTTTATTCTAAGAGGGAAAAGAACTAAGTGTTGGTAAAGAGAAGTTGTTGGTCACACTAAAACAGAGCAAAACCTATTCTAAACTATGTATGGCACTTGAGAACAGAAAATGTAAAACTTTAACAAGAAAAATAACTCATAACATGAATTCAATAACTCATAACATGAACTCATTCCAATTCATTCATTAGAAATATGTTGGAATAACTTGAGAAAAGGATAAGTTTAATGCAATGAGGTTCTTCTAAGTAAACAACAATTGTTGTGTAACCAGCTCCAAAAATAGAAGAAAAGAGATATGAACGCCTTAGAAATAAGCCACTTCGAGGGGGCAACCTCCAATACATTACATAAATGAACAATTCTTGGATGATACAATTTACAAAACCTCCTTTCTCTATATAGGAGTCCATGGGGCCATAATGTAATCCTAGTGGGCCACAATGTAATCCTAGCCGACCTAACAATAATAATTTAAGGGCACAATAATAACAATATGGGGTTACAGGGGTACAATAATAACAATAAGGGGGGCTACACTAACATAATAAGGGGCTACACTATTAATATAGGGACTTAACATGCCCCTCTCCTTCAAACAAGTGTTGTCCTCAACGCTTGATTATTTCTTGATGCTTCTGTATAAAATTTTCATCCTCCCATGTGAAATATTTTACAGGAAAGTTCTTCCACTTGCTGAGATACTCTGAAATTGATCGTACTTTTCGAGTTCTTGTTTCTATGACTACTTCATAACTTCTTTCGATGTGATGTTGATCTTCCTGTTGTTTCATTAGATTCCGCACCAAAGTTGGGTTATCCTTTGAGAGTTGGAGAACTTGTTGTTGATGCTCGATGTGATCTTCCATTAATTTATCATCCATATTTTCTATTATTTGATCCTTCAAACCATCCAACTTAGCCTCCATTTCTGCTTTTAAACCATCTATTTCATCTTCAATTGCTCTTCGTAAGATTGAAACTTGTTGCACTTGGTACCGTAATTTTGATATCTCATACTGCAACTCTTCCTCTTCATGCGTCATAGTATAGATTTTTGAGGGATTAATGGTATGGAATTATTTTTTGGAGGCATTATAGAACCAAATACTGATAAAAATTCTAAAATATTCCCTTGGAATCAATTCAAATTGATTCTTCAAACAAGACTTATGCAATTCGGAAAAATACACACCTTTTTCTTGCTTTTGAGGAGCTCGATATTTAAATTGGATTATATCTATGATTGAAAATATTCAATATATGAAATTAATCCATGTAGTAGCCCTCTAAAGCTTCTTTCAAATTCCACAGGTCTGATCTGATTTGGATTCCCCAAGGCAAAGTTGTGTCCAATCTCCCACAATGACCTAATTATGGACTGGTTCAGTAGAGCAAACTTTTAGGACTTGCCACGTATCACTGTTTCTTCCTTTGTCTCTGAAATTGATATCCAAGAAACTAAAGTCCGTGTACTTGCAACCACTTTTTATGGCACTCAAATCCATTGCCCAGAGAGAGAGTTATTGAACTTTTCCCACGATCACCTCTTTGAGATGATATTCAGGAGCCTGAAAAAGCACTACCTTCCACAGATCATATCTCCAAAAATATTGCGAACCAAGCTCTGAAATTTTTTGACGAATTTCCTCAAGATTTCAGCTTTGCACCATATAAATTTCAGATTCTGAACCTTCGTAGAAACAAAATTATATCGCAAATTCCACGATGACCTGTTTAGGAGCCTGAACAAAGACCTGACTTCCACAGATCATATCTCCGAAAATATTGCGAATCAAGCTCTGAAATTTTTACACAAGCTTCCTCACGATTTCAGCTTCGCACCCTAAAAATTTCAGCTTCTGAAGCTTCGTAGAACAAAAGTTATAGCGAAAATTCCACGATGACCTGTTTGGAGCAGCGAAACCCTAGAATCCAAACCTCTGACACCAAATGTTGTGTAACCAGCTCCAAAAATAGAAGAAAAGAGATATGAACGCCTTAGAAATAAGCCACTTCGAGGGGGCAACCTCCAATACATTACATAAATGAACAATTCTTGGATGATACAATTTACAAAACCTCCTTTCCATATATAGGAGTCCATGGGGCCATAATGCAATCCTAGTGGGCCACAATGTAATCCTAGCCGACCTAACAATAATAATTTAAGGGCACAATAATAACAAAATGGGGGTTACAGGGGTACAATAATAACAATAAGGGGGGCTACACTAACATAATAAGGGGCTATACTATTAATATAGGGACTTAACAACAATCTACAATATCACAGAGAAAATCCCATCCATGGCTAGAAATTTGTTGAACACATTTGGAAAAGATAGTCTGCAACATAGTGAGTGACTCTATTCTAAATTATCCTATGATACTGAAATTAATCCATTTTGCAACTCAAATTGTCACTACTAAGCCTCATTCGAAAGCTAGAAATATTTTGGAATAGTTTTGGAAAAAAGGCTATTTGTAAAATTATAAGAGATTGCAGAACAGACAAGGCCTTGAATTGATATCACTAATTCCTATCCATATGATGATGTGTTGGAAGAGATTAATAACAAGAGTAGTTTGTAAATAATGAAGGGCTTGAAGTCTAATGGAACAAAACTAGCATACAACTAACTAATGAAACTAGAAATACATTAAACGGCACTGAACAAGAGTGCAACCAATCAAACTTGAAATACAGTGAACAGAATTGAACTAGAGTGCCATTAACCTCTGGAGTTTTACAACTAAACTAAAGTGCAACTAATCACTGAAATACTACAGCTCTATCTCATTCGGTGTTAGTGATATTTTGGAACAATTCATAAGAGCAAGACTGGCTGTAACAATTGATGTCAGTGAGCATAAAAATATGAAGTTCAGAAAAATGCAACTAGACTCTAAAACACCACAGCTATGTCTCAATCAGTGTTAGTGATATTTTGGAACAATTCGTAAGAACAAGACTAGTTGTAACATTTGATGTGAATGAGCATAAAAACATAAAGTTTAGAAAACTACTTGAATTAGGAATGAAACAAGGCTAAAGTTACTTATCTAAACAATATGCACAGAGCTTCTCAGGCAGTAGGGGCCCTCTACCACCAGATTAGCATACAAATATCCTCAATATTTCCTTAGATCATGCAATGGAGTTGAATGTCTTTCATTAAAGAGAAAATTCTTCTAACAACAAAACATCAATATAGCTAGTTGTCTCTCGGTCTCCCGAGTCATTCTTATAAAAGAAATACATAACTACCCTTGAGAGGAAATAGGGATAAGTGTATTTCCCAATTAAAATCAAATTATAACTCTTGTGGAAGCCTCGTACTCTTGCTGGAGACATCTGTAGAGTCCCTATCCTGGTAGGAATCTGCTTCTTAGTTTTGATCTCTTCCACGTGCATAACCACCTATAGATTCTTGCTCAGACTTCGTAGAGAGCAAGAAATGATGGGGGAGTGTTGTGGAATTCAAGCATATGTGTTTCTCTTTGAAGTGACACATATAACCTGTGAGAACATGAAGATAGCTGCGGAATAGGCGACTAGCTGCAGAATGGCTGCATTGTGTAGTTGAGTCTAGTCAAAAATTACTACAACAACAAAACCATGAAAATATAGCAAGTCAGTCATTGTATACATTCCTAAAGTGACTTTAATTAATCCTATTGATCATTTAAGCCTGTAATTGATAAGGGACAAAGGAAATGAAGTGAAATTGGGTGAAAGAAAAGGACATCTTTGGGGCTCAACTTAGTGTTCCTAAATTGATGTCATAAATTGTCAACCAGGGTTAGTAAACTGTTGAAGTGAAGTGCACTATATGTGCCTAGGTATCTGTTTCTCACTACATTGTGTTTAGTGTTTTTCCAATGTTTTTGGTTTTGTGTTTTTTATTCTAAGAGGGAAAAGAACTAAGTGTTGGTAAAGAGAAGTTGTTGGTCACACTAAAACAGAGCAAAACCTATTCTAAACTATGTATGGCACTTGAGAACAGAAAATGCAAAACTTTAACAAGAAAAATAACTCATAACATGAATTCAATAACTCATAACATGAACTCATTCCAATTCATTCATTAGAAATATGTTGGAATAACTTGAGATAAGGATAAGTTTAATGCAATGAGTTTTTGTAGAAATTTGAATAATAGATGAGTTATTCACCGAGATTATCCTGATTACACACTATTTGAGCTTCATGCATAATACATAACCTCTTCTACCATTGATCATCAATTTGTGGAATTAGAAGCAGTCACATGCGCACATTAAAACATAATCAAGCACACATATCAACATAGTATGTAATGGGGAAAGCTTACAGCTGAAAACCCCCAACTATCTGTATATTATAAGGATAGAGAACATGTAACAATCATAGTACAAACTCCTCACAAGCTCTCAGCACTATCTCCAATTGTTACACACTAACTAGCTCAGATATGAACAAGTCACAAGTTCAAATCTCCTCCACCTGTTAGCCTGCCTCTACTGCGCAATCCAAGATGAAGAATGAATGGATCCAAGTTCAAATCCCCTTGGCTTGTACTACGCAATCCTCAATGGCAATCTCAATCAATGTGTGTGCAAATCTCATGCATAGCTTGTTGAGTCTCAAATCTGCATCTTTCTTATACACCTTTCCAAACCCTTTTTCATTCACCTGGACCTTCTCAGTCACCAATATCATTGCATATTAATTGTAAAAGAGCTTTTAAAATGGTTTTTAACTATGTTTTGTGTCTGCTGTTTGATTTAGATTTTTGCTCATTTAGCTGCGGAATCTTGTCACTTTCCGCAGCTGCTGCAACTTTCCGCAGCCATTTTGTTAAAGTCTATGTTGCAGGTATCTTCAGGCAAATCGAGCCACATGGGCAAGTTAGAAATGACGTGGACATGGATCGTGTCCTATTGGCTCAGCCAAATTCACCTAAGAAGGCTGTGGTCAAAGGTGGCCAAGTGGTGGTCAACCGTAGAGTCCCACGGTGACAGAACTTTGTTTCTCATCATGTGGAGATTTGCGTGGCCGTTTCTAGATCACGAGAGACACATCAACACCTGTAAACGGCTCCATAAGCTGAATCCAACAACCACTCTCCATAGATTTAATCCTCACGGCGACCATAACGCTAGATCTCTGGACGTGATGGTTCACGTGTCTTCTATCAGCGCAGACTTTAGGGAATTAGTTATATCTCCCTATGTTATAAATAATGCGTTCTCATATGCATAATAGTTAGATCTTCTTTAACTCTGTAATGTAATTGCGTCGCCATTGTGCTATGACAAATTTTCTCTGTTATGATCGCATTTTAATATATGAGAAGACTTTGTTCAAAAGCGTAATTCGTATTTGAAAGCTGTTGCCCGAGGTCTGTGCAGAGGGCCCCTGCACATGCTGAGGTTTTGTGTATTACTGTATAGTTTCATGCTTCATTTCTTTATGTTCATTGTGCTATAGTCATTCACGTGTATATAGATTACATCTTTCATGGTATTTACATTTCATCTCTGTCCATAATCGTTCATGCTTTACATTTTACTTCTGTCCATAATCTTTTATGTTTTATGTTGTTGTTAACTGATCAGTGTTCTTGTTTCAGATTACAATAGGCAGCCCGGGCATTTTCACATATTTTTCATAATGACTAATGACATGGAATCAATATTGTCCTTCTGCTGATTTCCTTTTCTTAGTGTTTGTTTAATTCCAGCACTGTTTTGTTTATTTTAGTCTTGCACATTTGCTTTAAGTAGTTAGATTAGATATTAAACCGTTCATGTCATTTTCAGTTACCTCCGAAAGCCATAGCGAGACTAATGGTGAGGGATTGAAGTATGAATGTATAGTTTGATATTAGTTTACTTTTCTGCAAGATAGATATTAAATTGTTCATGTCATTTTCAGTTACCTCCGAAAGCCATAGCGAGACTAATGGTGAGGGATTGAAGTATGAGTGTGTAATTTGATATTAGTTTACTTTTCTGCAAATTAGATATCAGATTGCTCAAGTTGTTTATGATTACCTTCGAAAGCCATAGCGAGACTAATGGTGAGGGGTTAGAATATGAGTTGATGTAATTTGATTTTAGTTTTACTTTACTTGCAATATTTTCTTTGAGTAACAGTTTCTTTTGTGTTTAGACAGCAGCAAGGGTAATGGTTTTCATGATCAGTAGTTCATTGTTTGTTTAACTAGGATAGCAGCACATTTTCATTTCCTTTTAGGAACTAATTTTCTCATTGTATGTTTCAAAACCCTTTTGAAGTTTGAAGTTTGGGAAATCATTATAAAGGACATCATTGCCTTGAATATTCATAACCATACTTGTCTTTTAGAATTTCCATCTCACATTAGGAAACCAACCAAGATAAATAAAAATCCAAAAATGACAAAAAGTAAGAGATAGGTTATCTTGCACATATAGTGCGCCACACTTCATCAGCTTACAAATCCCGGATTGACAAATTAATGTAGAAATTTAGGACACACTAAATTGACCAAACATTTTGGCGCCGTTGCCGGGGAAGTGTAACTAGGTAACCTTATTTCTTACATCCAAAAAAAAACAAAAAAACAAAAACTTCAATCACCTACCACACCCACTATATCATGTGGTGTAGTAAGAGCAACACATCCACATCATGAATTCATATTTTTGCAGGTAGAAGAAGAGGTGAAAAAGCAGGTTGAAGAAATGGATGGAGATGATGACAATGAGGAAGATCCTTATGGATTTCCCATTCAAGAAACTGATATCAACATTCAAATGAAGAACATCCATCCATCTGTGCTTCCTAACTTCAAAGGTATGAGATCAGAAGACCCGGAAACCTTTCTTTTTGAATTTGAAATAATTTGTAGATCTTATGGCTACTCATTTCACATGCAAAAATTGAACTTGTTTCCGGCAACATTGAAGGATAGAGCTCTTAGATGGTTCATGACTTTAGGAACAAATTCTATAAGGACATGGGATGATATGAAAAGAGTATTTTTGGAAAAATATAAAGGTTATTGCATGTACCATGACCTTATAAATGAAGTCTTTAAGATGAACCAAAAAGAGGATGAAAGCCTAGAAGATTTAGTGGAGAGATTTACTTATAATATCAAAAGATCTAAATTGTATAATTTAGGATCAGATGCATTAAAAACTCTCCTACTAAATGCTATAAAGGATGAATGGATTGATCTTCTTAATATTGTGGGAAAAGGAGATGTCTATCGATTGTCATTTCAAGAAATTTGTGAACTATTCAAGAACATATCAAGAGGAAAAGAAAAGTGTGTAAGATCCCCTCAAGATCCATTTATGGCAAGAGTAAGTAAGTCAGCATCAAGATTGGTAAGTCAAACTGAACCTAACAATTTGCTAAACATTCTTGGTAATTTAAATGAACAAACTGACATGCTAAGAATGCAAAACAAGCAAAAAGTTGATTCATTTATATTTTGCCTTAAGTGTAGAAAGAAACATGCTTTGCATGAATGTCCACTTGATAACATTAAAATGTGTAAAATTTGTGCAGGATCACATACTACTGAAGATTGCCCATCATTACCAGGGTTGAAGGCAATTTACCAGAAGGATAATGGAGCAAATCAAGCACAAGAGCAATTTTGTTATGTAGCTCCAAGAGGGCTATGGCAGCCTCATCAACCCAATATGATGCAATATCCTTATGCACAACAACCTCAAGGTAATTGGAAAACACCCTTGCCTTGGCAACCTTGGCCATCTCAATCCCAACCTCAAAATCAACCTTGGAAACCTTGGCCATATCAATCCCAACCTCAAAACCAATCTTGGCAACAAAGTTGGCAAAGGCCCTATCAAGGAAATCCATCATATCCTCAATCTTTCCCTCTCTATCCTCAATACCATGATCAATGTTATCCATACCATTTACCTCCACCACAACATCAATATCATCCTCATTTGACCTCAATTCAACCTTTTCCATTACCATCCACACAAGCACCCCAAAGATTCCCCACTCCACTACCTCCACAACCATTTCATATCCCCAACAATAAAACACCTCAATCAACTTACAATTTTGAGGTATTGAAAAATGATTCACCAGCTGTCATTGAAGAACAACAAACAAAAGAAGAAGACTCATATAAGGTCCAAGAATCATGGATGTCTATTGATAAAGAGGAGATATTGGAACCAGAGATTGAAAAGTCTCATGCATGCCTATCACCAGATTCTATGAATGAAGATCACATCTCCGAAGACTTGCATTTCATGATAGAGGAAAGACAAGGAAGACAAGATTACATTGAATCTTGGTTCAATTCAGTCATTGGATCTCAATGCTCAATTATTCAATATCTTCTGACATCATCTAAATCAAGACAATTGGCATCTCATATACTAGTACATGTCAAAGAGTATCTTTCAAACCTGCATATGAGTTTATCTATCATCTTGTTACAGACATGGTTCCACTGGAAGTATTCATATACTTGAACAAGATTTTCTTTTTCAAGTAGAGTAGGACATAAAAAATAAAAATAAAAATAATAAAAATAATAATAAAAAATTGTTGTATAAGCCTGAAAACTAATCATTGATTGGCAGTCTTATACAGAAAATGTAGGGTGAAAATCAGGGACACCTGACACCCTATATTTTCCAACAAAAAAAATCTCTCTTTCATTTCACAAGTTTTGTGACCATCCACTTCATTTCACGCCATTCCATTCCATTCCACTTCATTTCACTCCACTTCATTTCATTTACTTCATTTCATTTCATTTTCTTTCATGACCATTTTCATTCAGTCAATTATCATCCATCTATTCACCCAAATAATAGCTGTGTCAGTTTCCACAACTGACATTTGTTTCCGCAGTTGACACCAGTTTCCGCAGCCAGAAGCAGATTCTGCAGCTACCACTCTGTTTTTCAAAAGAATGTACAGTCAGATGTATTTTCACAAATCAAGAAATCAAATTCAGGTATGAAGACATATTATGAAGACAGGGGGCATTCAAGACATCAAATGAGAAGCAACTAATTGAAGACCAAGGAAAAATGGCAAGAATTCCAAGGTATGAGTAAAATTTATTTCAAATAGCATTTAAAACACATTTTTACATAGTTATGAACCATAGCTCCATTATGTGCAATGATTGTGTTGACAAACTCCGTAACCACTCCACGATCTCTATATGATCCGCCCATAATCCTTGCATTCATTTTCAAACGGTCCATAATCGAGCCTCCGATCTTCACTCATACTCCGATACTCCACCTGTGATGAAGAAACGTAGTTGATTTGACTACGACTTCTTTCAGCCGCATGAAATCCGTAGCCGTTGTATAAACGTGCTTACATTTACTCTGTAGCCACCAAATTTTAAACATTGCCGGATGTGTTATACTCCTCCTATTGTTCTATTAATCTCACAGCCGCATTTCCACCGAGCTCACGTAACCCTTCTCTGTTCCGCTTCACCCCATTTGTTCTCTATTACGCTACAGTCTGTATACCCATTCTCTGATATTTGCCTACAGTCATCATGCTCATTTCCGCTCATTTAGCCGTCTTACCTCCATTGAACCCTCCTCACGCAGACAAGTTTTAAAAGAGCAGAAAGAAGGATGGGTCAGTTGTTGAGAATAGAACCAGAAGGACCTAAATTCATGGAAGGATACCCGCAAGTCAGAGATTTATTGAAAAAGGCAAAGTGGCTTCGGTTCATCCAAAAGTTTAGAGGCTACCATAAAGAGGTGAAAAAAGCGTTTGCAAGGTCTTTCAATGGCCTGGAGGTAGAGATTGGGGACCTTAAATTCATGGTGAATGAGGCATCCATAGCAGCTGCCACAAAACTTCCTCGAGAAGGTGAACGATGGTTCAAAGAACAAAAGCATTAGTGATGAAGCCTGGAGAATCATCCTGCGTAACCCAGGTATGAATGTAACTATTTTTAAAAAGGGAATTCCTGTTCATGCTTTGAAAGAGGAGTGGGCTACTTTGCTGCTAGTTATTCAAAAATTTATCACCTGTGAGGGACGTTTTGGGTCCATGTATATGTATCATACCCGGTTGCTGATGAATTTTCTAGACAACCAGACCCTCAATCTGCCATACTTTTTATTGAATAGTTTGAAGAAGATGTTTGTGACTGTTCAGAAGCATTTAGGGGACGTGGAGCCACATTTGTATCACCATGGTCTTGTGAAAATTCTGATTGAAAAACATTTAAAAGAGAAAAAGGACACATGGGAACAACTTTTGATTAGAAATTTCTTTGAAGAACCTCAAGAAATTCCTGAGGGTAGTACATCAAGAAGGAGTAGGAGGAAGAGAACAAATGATGAAACTCAAAACACTCCTACTACTACAATTGAAAGAACTAGTGGAGAAAGGAGACTATCAAAGAAGAGGAAGGAAGAAACCAAAGGTAAAAAGCCAATAACATTAAAAGAGACAAAAATTATTGAGGCTATGCATCAAACCCCTTCCTCCGAAGAAGATCATCAAGTGTTATCTGAGAGACTAGTTCATCTTCAGGAACAGTCATCTATGGCCAAAAAGAGGGGAAAAGAAAAACAAAACGGAAAAGATAGTGGTCCACAGCGTGTAAGAAGAAGTTCCAGACTTAAAGGGAAGTTGAGGAAAACACAAACGAAAGGACCCCATTTCATTGATTTGGGAGAAGAAATATCTGAACAATCCCCAGCTGGCCATAGTCCATCTCATTCTCAGCCAGACGTTGACATGAGCCCTTTTCAACCAGATTTTGAAGCCAATTCTCCTCCACGGCATTTTGGGGACAGCCCAATAAAAACAACACCTGAGATAGACCCAAAGCAGCAAGAAGTATATGATTATATAGAATCTTTAGAAAGGGCATCCACGGGTCCCAGCACTTCATCCACTCAGCCTCACACAGCAAAGGAAGATCTCGTCCAATCATTGAAACAAGAAGTCTTTGAATTGGAGGTTTTAAATAAACACATTAAAAATGAAAATGAAGCATTGAAGGAACAAAGCAAACTGGACAAGATCATTCATGACAATACCATGCTACATCTCGGACTATGGCAGAAAAAGAACAGAAAATTGAAAAAGAAATGCCAAAAGTTAAGGAGAGCATTGGTTAATATCAAATTCAGGTGCTTGATGAAGAAGCCCAGGATGTTAGCAGCATCAAGGAAGAGGAGGAGAGGACTGGATGTACTGGCTGAAGTGTCAAGGCATATGAATTGAAGAAGGATTATCCAAATTTTGGTTGCATGAGGACATGCAACACCTTCACAGTGGGGGTATGTTGAGTCTCAAATCTGCATCTTTCTTATACACCTTTCCAAACCCTTTTTCATTCACCTGGACCTTCTCAGTCACCAATATCATTGCATATTAATTGTAAAAGAGCTTTTAAAATGGTTTTTAACTATGTTTTGTGTCTGCTGTTTGATTTAGATTTTTTGCTCATTTAGCTGCGGAATCTTGTCACTTTCCGCAGCTGCTGCAACTTTCCGCAGCCATTTTGTCAAAGTCTATGTTGCAAGTGTCTTCAGGCAAATCGGGCCACATGGGCAAGTTCAAAATGACGTGGACATGGATCGTGTCCTATTGGCTCAGTCGAATTCATCTCGGAAGGCTGTGGTCAAAGGTGGCCAAGTGGTGGTCAACCGTAGAGTCCCACGGTGACAGAACTCTGTTTCTCATCACGTGGAGATTTGCGTGGCCGTTTCTAAAACACGGGAGGCACATCAACACCTGTAAACGGCTCCATAAGCCGAATCCAACATCCACTCTCCATAGATTTACTCCTCACGGCGGCCATAATGCTAAATCTCTGGACGTAATGGTTCACGTGTCTTCCTTCAGCGCAGACTTTAGGGAATTAGTTATATCTCCCTCTATTATAAATAATGCGTTCTCATACGCATAGAAGTTAGTTAGTTAGATAGATCTTCTGTAGCTCTGTAATGTAATTGTGTTGCCATTGTGCTGTGACATTTCTCTGACTACATTTTAATATATGAGAAGACTTTGTTCAAAAGCGTAGTTCGTACTTGAAAGCTGCTCCCCGAGGTCTGTGCAGAGGGCCCCTGCACACGCTGAGGTTTTGTGTACTACTGTATAGTTTCATGCTTCATTTCTTTATGTTCATTGTGCTATAGTCATTCATGTATATATAGATTACATCTTTCATGGTATTTACATTTCATCTCTGTCCATAATCCTTCATGCTTTACATTTTACTTCTGTTCATAATCTTTTATGTTTTTATGTTGTTGTTAACTGATCAGTGTTCTTGTTTCAGATTACAATAGGCAGCCCGGGCATTTTCACATCTTTTTCATAATGACTAATGACATGGAATCAATATTGTCCTTCTGTTGATTTCCTTTTCTTAGTGTTTGTTTAATTCCAGCACTGTTTTGTTTATTTTAGTCTTGCACATTTGCTTTAAGTAGTTAGATTAGATATTAAACTGTTCATGACATTTTCAGTTACCTCCGAAAGCCATAGCGAGACTAATGGTGAGGGATTGAAGTATGAGTGTATAGTTTGATATTAGTTTATTTTTCTGCAAGTTAGATATTAAACTGTTCATGTCATTTTCAGTTACTTCCGAAAGCCATAGCGAGACTAATGGTGAGGGATTGAAGTATGAATGTATAGTTTGATATTAGTTTAATTTTCTGCAAGATAGATATTAAATTATTCATGTCATTTTCAGTTACCTCCGAAAGCCATAGTGAGACTAATGGTGAGGGATTGAAGTATGAATGTGTAATTTGATATTAGTTTACTTTTCTGAAAATTAGATATTAGATTGCTCAAGTTGTTTATGATTACCTCCGAAAGCCATAGCGAGACTAATGGTGAGGGGTCAGAATATGAGTTGATGTAATTTGATTTTAGTTTTACTTTACTTGCAATATTTTCTTTGAGTAACAGTTTCTTTTGTGTTTAGACAGCAGCAAGGGTAATGGTTTTCATGATCAATAGTTCACTGTTTGTTTAGCTAGAATAGTAGCACATTTTCATTTCCTTTTAGGAACTAATTTTCTCATTGTATGTTTCAAAATCCTTTTGAAGTTTGAAGTTTGGTAAATCATTATAAAGGACATCATTGCCTTGAACAATCATAACCATACTTGTCTTTTAGAATTTCCATCTCACATTAGGAAACCAACCAAGATAAAAAGAAAAAAAACCAAAAACGACAAAAAGTAAGAGATAGGTTATCTTGCACATATAGTGCGCCACATTTCGTCAGCTTACGAATCCCTGGTTGATAATTTATGTTAGCAATTTAGGACACACTAAATTGACCTAACATTAACTTCACAATGACCCACCATGGACCAACTGGCAGAGCGAATTTAGCGACTTTCCACGTGTCAACGTTTGCCACGTGTCAACGTTTTCTCCTTCTGGCTCAAAATTGACATGTTGAAACTAAAGTCCGTATCATGGGCCTACTTTTACATCATTCAATCATGCTCAGAGAGAGTTAAGAATATTTTCCTATCGATAAGGTCTTTGAGATGAAATCGGGAGCTCAAAAAAGACCTAACTCTGCACAAGATCATATCCCCGGTATCAAACATAAACCAAGTCTAAATTTTTTATAAATGTTCCCTCAGATTTTGGCTTCGCTCCCTCTAAAAATTTTAGCTTCAAACTTTGTATAAAAAAATTCATAGTGAAAATTCCACATGACCTATTTAGGTTAAATTCAAGAGCTCCATAAAAGCCCTAACTCTGCTGGTATCATATCTCCAATATTGTGAACCAATCTCTAAAATTTTGCAACGATGTTCGTCAGGATTTCAACTTCGTACTCTAAAATTTTTAGCTTCTGAACCCTCGTAGAAAAAATGTATAGCGAAATGCTGTACGTATGATCGGAGCCTGGCAGCAAAAACCCTAGAATCCAAAGCTCTATATCAAATGTTGTGAAACCAACTCCAAAAATAGAAGAAAAGATATCAACGCCCGTAAAATAAGCCACCCGAGGGGAAAACCTCCAATACATTACATGAATGAATGTTTTTAAGGATACAAATTAAAAACCTCCTTTCTATTTATAGGAGTTC
>JAXQQM020093280.1:0-105072 GCA_034641835.2 Pinus albicaulis | reverse complement strand
CATGCACCCCCCTTTCATCATTAATGTATCCCAGATATTGAACCTGGGTCATGCCAAAAGTGCACTTCTCCAAATTGGCACACAACTTGTGTTGCCGCAGTGTTTGGAGGACTTGTCGGATGTGGTGAAGGTGCTCTTCCAAAGTCTGGCTGAAGATCAGAATATCATCCAAGTACACCACTACAAATGAGTTGGTGAATGGCCGCAAGATGTCATCCATCATCCTCATGAAGGTGGCGGGAGCATTTGTCAACCCAAAAGGCATGACCAGCCATTCGAAAAGGCCTTCCTTGGCTTTGAAGGCCGTCTTCCACACATCGGAGGGTTCAATTGGTACTTGGTGATACCCAGAATTCAGGTCAATATTGCTGAAATATTTTGCACCTTTGAGTTGATCCAGAAGGTCATCAATCCGTGGGATTGGGTACCTATTCCGGACAGTGATCTTGTTCAGCGCCCGATAGTCAATACAGAGTCTCCATGTCCCATCCTTCTTCTGTACCAACACGATCAGGCTCCCACAGGGCGATGAACTTGGTCTGATGTGACCTTTCTGCAACAGCTCCCGCATACAGCCTTTTGTAATCTTATTAGTTAGAAATTTGAAATTTTTTTAGTCTTGAGTTTATAAAACTTATAGTTGGATTTCTACGTAGCCGTATTGCACCTCACTTTTGAAAGTTCTAGGATCTTCATGTTTAATTCACATAAATCCATAAAAATCAAGCTCCCATAATTAAATCGACTTGGTGCACCCTTGGGCTGAATATGCCTAGACCATCACCATTGGAAAATAAATAAACTTAACTTTTTCATATATTTACCTGGAATAGGTAATATCCACGTCAGCTAGTTCAATTGAAAAGAGAGAATCTAGAGATATGGACTTCAATTAATAACCATTCATCATTGGACATAAGAATCAGGAATTTGGTTTCTGAACTATTATTTTGTTTCTCTCACCTACGTCTGAGAGTTTATGTCGGGAGACGTAGAAAAGTGGAAATTTCCATTGACAAATTCGAAAGAAAAAATCGTCATGGTATGGACACTTGGTTCATAAAAGCCATCCCATTTCACAAATACAACTCACAAAATGAAAGTTCAACAGCTGAACATATGTGAAGTGGGTGGTGTTGCTGCACGCACTTAGCAAAAGCCGTAGGATGTAGGATACGTTGTTCATGATGGGATATAAGTTTTCGAATTATGCTTATTTCTAATGGCGTTGTGTACCAACGGGAAATAAAGGTAGCTTAAATTTTTATTTTTATTTTTTTTGAATTTAGATTTTGATAGATGGTGATTTTGTGATTTTAATTTTTTGTTTGATAGCTGTAATATATTGGACATGACGAAGATATAGTCTTCTAAACTTACAATTTTCTTTAACTTAGATCTTCAAAAATTTAGACATAATTTTATGAAAATAAAAAATCCATTTAATTTTTTGAGAAAAAAGATGCATAATTAAGACATAAACATTTTTAATTGGATTTTAGATTATCGAATATTTTAAAAATTTGATTTACATGTGTTAGAAAAAAAAAGTTGACACACATGGACGAAGTTAGCTATTAAACATGTGTTGGTGAGAAAAAAGATGAGAGACATGCACTAATATAACTATTAAATTTTACTTATAAGAATGTTCCGGAATTATAATCAAGCCCAGGTAACACGTACAAGAGAGTTACAATGAATTTGTAAGTAAAGTATGGTTAAAATTTGTTATGATATAATATTGGAACCTTAAGGTTAAGTAAGGCCTAACATAATTTCTAAATATAACACCTTGGTATAGTGTGTGTTGTCATTTACTATATTATAGAAGTTGGGTAAAGTTGTAAAGTATGGTTAAACTTTGTTATGATTGAACACTAGAACCTTAAGGTTAAGTAAGGCCTAACATAATTTCTAAATATAACATCTTGGTATAGTGCGCGTTTTCATTTACTATGTTATAGGAGTTGGGTAAAGCTTCTTAATACAAGGATAGTATAGAACCAATTAAATTATTTCATTTCCTTAGGTTTGGTATTTGCATGTGAGGGCCAAGATCCATTGGTTCGAACTTGTCTACGATTTGATTGGGAACAAATAGATTTTATAGAATCTGAGGCTTATGTTTATCTTATTTCATTAAGAACAAATAAGAAAATATTTCAGACAATTGCAAAAAACATTTGCATCTTTCATGCATCCGTAGAGATGGATATCTTAGAGGGAGGAGGGGAGATGTTTTTTTGGAAGGTTCTGGAGTTTTGACAGAATTCTTTAAGAGAGGAAAAGAAAGAAAACAATGGAAGGCAATAAGGGCTGATAATCTCCAGCGCTGGTTAGACACCAGTGGAGGTCGTGTTGAAATAAGATAAGGTTGGACAAGAGGTCCTGAGGCTGTTTGGATCCTAGTGATATTGATCTTGCTATTATTATGTCGGCTGAATGCACAGGGGAGAGGGGAGGGAGGGCAGGGGGAGTGAGTTCAGAAGTAATTTCTGAATTCATGGTTGGGAGGAAAAATCAGTTGAAACCCTCGTACATATCAAAATTGTTGCGTTGACAGATGAGTAGTTTTTTTGTATGCTTAAGCTTGAACTAGCAGATCGTTATGGTTATTTGTATTAAATTTAACTATTAGTTGTAGACTAATAGTCTGTGAAAAATAATGGCTAATAAGTAGTCTATCTATAAGAAACGGAACTAGTATGAACTATTTTACACATATTTACTTCTTAGATGAAAGCATGAACTGTCTAATAAGAATCTAGCCTTGTTGTGGTCATGGTAGGCAGAGGAAATTCTCCACAATTTTAACCTTAATTTCCAGCCCTTCGATAGAGCTACGAGGTGGGGTTGGAAGTAAAAAAATGAAGACAAATAGAGAAAAATCTGGTACAAGTAAGGAAAATAAGAGTTTCTTGCTTGCGAAATTAACCTATTAACCCCATCGTTTCAATTTCGACAACAGGGTAGATTTATCCCTAAAGAAGGAACCCTTTAGCAAATTAAACAAAATAGACCCGTAAAGGAAGAGGACTCGTTTTGAATCCTAGGCCGAGCGAAATAAATCTAGAAACTCAGTCCTATGGTTGAGTTATTCGAGTGGTTTCCTTTATAGTGATAGAACGAAAAAACAATTTTAATCTTTTTACTATTGCATAACCAAACATTATTTTAAAACAAAAACTGAAAACCATGCCGAGAATCAAAAGACTGGAACAATTTAAGGAAACAAGATGAAAGAAAAAATTCGCAGTGATACCATTAACAAAAAAAAATTCACATATGTTTAACCATAATGATGACAACACATGCATGTAAAATATATCCAAATCCATGGCACAATAATAATATTTAGAATGTTCAGAGCCTGCAAGGCTGAAACTAAGAGTGAAACTGAGAGACATACAACTTATAGAAAAATTCACAACATTCGAGTAATTAAAGAGACAAAAACCATGTCAACAAGGAGGCCTCGACTGTTAGCGGTGAAATAAGGCCCAAATCCTCTTAAGAGTACTTCGTACATCGAAAAAAATCTCCAAAACTATTCAATAAACCATTAATTCCATTACTAGGTTAGAAACCCTTAATGGGTGATACAAAAGTCTAAGAAGTAACTATATGCCGAGGGAAGTAGACTCAAAATCCTAAAGAAGAACACGAGATTCAAATTTTAAGGCACATGTACATGAAGACAAGAATCAATGCACGTTTAGAATGATCGCAACAATCTGGAAGCAAAAACGAGTTATAACAACTCAAAATCATTACCTGTGTACAGTCTTACATAAGGGTGTTCAATGACTTGTGAGCAGATGACATAGAAAAATATAAATTTATCAAATCCCCCAACACCTGGGAACGATTAAAAAGGATAATACTTGTTTCCTTATTGGCAAGGAGAGTTTCAGGCGTCATTTCAGTACAAAACCAACAGAGAAGATATTATTAATACTATGCCTTTCCCGAAGGTAGTGATCACGAAACTGGGATGTGCAGTGGTGGTGTGGAGGAATAGTACCTGCTGCAATATCAGGAATACACCATTCTTTGGAAAGAAACGATGACAAATTTGTGACAAAACCTGGCAAACCCAAGTCTTCCATAAGGTTAGTACAAACCCATTGCAATGGACAATGAAATAAGTTAAGGGTATAGACATAGATAGAAGGGTAGGTCTCATCTGTCGAAAATGAACCAAAGGGTGAAACCCTTGTCACCAAGAGCTTGAAGCTGGAAGCGAGTCAGACAAGAATTACAATGAAATCAACAATAAAACTGGTTCATTACCAAAAGGTAGCTCTAAAATCGTAGGACCATCCGATTCTATCCAAGAATGATCAAGGGTCAAGATCGCACCACTTGTAGCTGACGCGACTATGTCTAGACAGTTCGGCAAGAGAAATCCAAGGTGCAATCTGTTAACCTTACCACGGATAGTTAGACATCCATTCGTGCAAATGGCACATGCAGTAACCTCAAGACACATGCATGGCCATTCTGAACTAGAAATTGTTTAGTGTTAGTTATATATTATGAAAAAATAACTTCTAAACACTTCGCAATAGTTTACTCCTTTCCTAGACGTTAAGATGTGAAGATAGTTCGATTAAAGATCTTACAATGAAACAATGTTAACATTACTCTATAATAAAAACCTTCCATAACATAGTTTAATAATGTGTTGAGTATGGTTTACGATTTTGTAAATGTAATAATGTTTTGAATGCTGGTTTATGATTTTGTAAATGTAATTATGTTTTGAGTATGGTTTATGATTTCTTAAATGTAATATAGATGATTATGGTATTAAGTAGGGTGATTTTCGTAGGAAGTGAATTTAATTTTTATTGTGAATATTTTATTAATTCATTAAATATGGTAATGATGGTTACAGGTAGTATCAATGCATGGTTTCCACACTGTGCCCTAATCGGGCACTAATATTAATGATAATTGTGTTGAATTGTGCATAGTGAAAGAACATGGAAGTGAATAGTCAATTGGATGAGGATGATAAAAAGAGTTGGAGGTCAATTTCCCACCAAATCAACTAGTCACATGCCAAATCTGGAAGCAGATCTCGAGATTTTGGTGCAACTAGGTGTGGAATAACAACACCAAACAAATAGGATACTCGATACTTTGCAACAACTGCAAGAATATATGGTTCAAATAAGAAGAAATAATGAAACATTAATGAGTGAACAAGGAAGAATCTTGAAAATACTTTCAGATAGGTAGAATCGTCAAACCTATCAACCACGTCCAGAGCATGGATTCCACGATGAAGGGGAACAACGACAACATACTAACAATAATCTAGAAGGAAGTCATAGAGAGAGAAATGATAGAAACAAAGATGCCGATGAGGAAGAATCAAGTAATGATTATGATCAAAGAAAAAGAGTGAAATAGAAAATGGAGTTGCAGGGAGAATTCAGAAAAATAAGACCCCCCACCTTTTGATGAGGAATTAGAGGAATCTACAAAAGCTTGGATCATTAATATGAATAAATATTTTTAGGTTTACGAATACAAAAATAACCTAAAGGCCAGGTTAGCTATCTATCATATTCAAGGAAATGTCGCTTTATGGTGGCAATAAGTTAAGCCATTAAATGGTATAGAGGAAAATAATGTAACGTGGGATGAATTCCAAAATCACTTCAGAAATAGGTACCCGACGGAACGATTTTATGATGAAAAGGCTAAATAATTCCACGACCTAAGATTGAGGCAGTTGACCATGGATGATTATATCATGAAATTTACCTCTTTGTTAAGGTACATGTCTTATCATCGAGAGGAAAAATCTAAAGTGCATCATTTTATGAGTACTCTACCGATGTTCATGAAGGAGAGGATCAAGTTAGATTTTCAAAAAGAGTGTTGAGTTTGATTTTCCAAAAACCATGGACGAAGTAATCCAAAAGGCTCGAATGTGTTACCAACATACAACACAAAAAGGGGACAACGATAAAAAAATTGTCTCAGAAGAAAGGACAAAAGAGTTTCCACAATTTTAGAGGTACTAAATCTGAAAATTTCAGGAACTCGCAGAGAAATCTTCCCAGTAAACAATTTGGAAAGGGTCAACAAAAATCCAAATGGATAGCAGAAAAGAGGCCTACTGAAGCATCTAGTAATCCGGAACCTAGCTAGGTACAAAACCCCCCTCTGCAATGTTGGGGTTGTGGGGAATACCACTATTATAAGAACTATCACCATTGAGCCAGACCTGAGCAAGCTGGTAATGTACAAGAGGATTCTATTGTTGGGGAACTAGCGAAGAGCATGCCCAGAATCAATGCAGCGTTAGATGATAGACAAGGAGATTACCAACCCACCATGATTTAATTGGAAGGTAATTTCTTTAGTCAATCAGTATCAACTTTACTAAATCCAGTAGCCAGCTTAAGCTATGTCAGTCCTAAAGTTGTTAAAAATTGGCATCTTCAAACCCAAAAATTTAAACGTCTGTGGCAACTGTAGATAGCCACTGGAATGAAAAGAAGAGTGGTTTCTAAGTTGTTAGATTGCCCCATGAATATAGAGAATTATTCAATTAAAATTGATTTAAATATTTTTCCTTTAGGATCCTATGACATTCTCATTAGTATGGCCTAGATATAAGGACATTGTTCCTTGGTAAACCATAAGGAAAAATAAATTAGTTATCCTACAGAAAGTGGGGCTAGGTAATAAATCCAGGAAGTTAAGAAGCCTCTAAAGTTGTGTCCCATTACAACCTCTTAGTTGGGAAAATGTATGAGGAAAGGGTGTTTAATTTACGCTATTATGGTATGGTGCTAATTCCAAGGACAAAATAGTCGCATTAGAAAACATTACCATGATTCATGATTTTTAGGGGTGACAATGTGAAGTTGGGTTACACTTTTTTCCCTTTTTTGAGAAAAAAATTTCATTTTTTTCTCTTCTTCAACTTTCTGCAAGCCAAAACAATTTTTCTGTTCAAAATTTCATTTTGCGATAAAAATAAAAGTTGTCAAAAATTTTATTAGCTTTCTATTACATATCTTTTGGAATTTTTTTTATCCACATTTGATATGTCATCTTAGCATTTCTTTGAGTGTTTGTTTTTTAACAATCAAAATATTCATAAAACTTCATGTTAATACACACTATTGTATTCTTTGAAACTTTGTGTTTTTGAGAAACAAAATGTGTTGCAATAATCTAGATAGAGTCTACTTTGGTTTCGTTATATTTACAAAGCCAACTTATGCATGTCATAATTAATGGAAGTTTTTGAACTATTCCAATATGAAAAAATTGCATATTTTGAATATGTTTCGCGATGCATGAAATTTCCTAACATATAAGTTATAAACTAAAAATCTAAAAACTACCCATTACAGACAACGGACCAACGTAATGCACCATAATTTTTTCAATTCTTTTACAGTGTATTTTGGAAGATACAGAATTATGATTTCACCGAATCATAACGACCTTCAGAAATTGTTTGCACCTATTTTATTACAAAATTAATTAAAATTAGTAAATATTTAGGAAATTCCATAAAAGTTATATTTCCAGAAAGTAGACTGACTTATGAAAATCCTGTCTTGGTTCCGACAGTTAATTCAGAATGATTCATGGAGTTTAAGCAATCCAAAATTGAAGACATGTATTTAGAGCTTGGCTCTGCATAATTGCAGACGTGTTAGTTTGGTCGAACTCTTAAAAAAATTTCGGCAGAATTGTTTTTTGTGTCAACGTTTCATCAAGTCTAGTGACATAAAAGTTCGGCCGAAATTTTTATAAAATTTTGGCCAAAATTTTAGCTTACTTTCCGTTGGCTGGAAAATACAACGAAACCCCTCAAAAAAAACATTTCGCGGTAATATAAATTGACGTAAAAACATTCATTATTTTCGCATAATTTCGCACATTTCGTCTAATTTTGCAAAGGTCTTGGTCTGATTTTGCAAATAATTTTTTTTTGTTTAAGGACTTTTCTTGGAGGTACATTCAAAGAACATTTTTGCAAAGGACTCTTTTGGGTTTAAGGAATTTTCTTGGAGGTACATTCAAAAGAAATTTTTGCAAAGGATTGTTTTGAGTTTAAGGACTTTTCTTTGAAGTACATTCAAAGGACATTTCTTGAAGGTATGTGATACATTTTTTGGATGTTTTTTGGGAATTATTTTTTTTAAGGTATTTTGTTTCTAGAGGATTTGGGCTTAATTTTAATTTTTTTTAGAAGTTTTGGGCTTAATTTTCGAAGGACTCTTTTTAGGCTTAACTTTGAAAGGACTCTTTTTAGGCTTAATATTCAAAGGACATTTTTTGGAGGTATTTTTTAAAGTGATATTTTTTTAGAGGATTTTTTGAAGTAATTTTTAAAGTGACATTTTTTAAGAAGTTGGAATTAATTTTCAATGGAAATTTTTTGAAGGTATTTTTTGAAGTGACATTTTTTTAGAGTACGTGCTTTGGGTTGAAGTAAATCTTTTATAATGATTTTTTAAAATGAGTTTTTGTCTAACTTTTTAAATGAATTTTTTTTGTAGGACTTGGAAGGAAATATTTTGAGCCTCGTTTTACTTTTATAAGACATTTTTTTCTCGGATTTTTTAAAGTTTTTTGAATTGAAGTATGTATTTTTTGCGAAATTTTTAAAACGAGTTTTTTTTTTTTTAGTTAAATATTTTGTGATATATTTTTTAATTGAGTTTTTTTTGTAAATTTTTGAAGGAAATTTTTTGAACTTCATACTCTGTTATCATCGGGAATCAAAGGAATTGCGCGAGAAAATATGATCGAAAAAGAGACCCTGAGGAACGTAGAGAAGAGATGAGAGAATCTCACAAAAGAAAAAGAGAAGCACTCTCAAATATTGAAATGGAAAATCAACCTCAACTAGAAATTGAAGCAGGTATGTAAATGTAAATATTATGAATTTGATATTTATAATTTTCCAAGTGTAAAATGTGAAGCTTAATTTTTATTTGATGAAAAAATTTGAAAAATATTTTTCAGTATAGAGAGAGAGATATTTCTCAAAACATTGATGATGAGATACAAAATTTGGAAAGAGAAAGCGAGAGAGATATTTAATCAATGATTGAAGATGATGAAAATGTTGAAATAAATTTAAGTGAAGAAATTGAATCACAAGGTATATATGTGTGTGTGTGTGTGTGTTGAACACATGCACATATTATTGAAATTATGCATGATTATTGATTTAGTTATTTATTGAATATGTAAAATTATTATGTATTATTTATTGGAATATGTACAGATGAAATCAATGTCGATGATAAGATGTTACAAAATGTTGACACTCACACATATGGAGAAAAAAGAGATGACCATGTTATATGATATCCTGTTAAATGCATTTTTGGTACGTACCTCATAAAGGAAAATGTCACAATTCAAGACCAAATGTTGAAAGGAATCCTATCATTAAGGAAATTAAAAAAAACTATGACTTTGTTGGGTATTCAAAAATCAACAAAAGATAAAAAATGAAGTAAAATGTGATACAAAGTATAAATAGTGCTATATATTCAATTAGAATATCTAGACAGGAAAATGTTTTATTTGTACGTAGAGCAATACATATGGAAGTGGTTTCATCAAGTACTAAAGAGAATCGCTTGGTAAAATATATGGCACGAGCATTAGGAACCTCACAAAAGACTTTGCCCAAACATAGGAAATTTCGGTTGCAAATAGATGTAAATGATGAGCTCAGTTGTTGGAGAGCTATTTGTAGGCAACCATACAAAGATAGACTTGGAGAAAATGTTTTAAAAAAAATATATGAATATTGGAAGAAAAATTCACGTGTTTCACCAAATGCAAGGGATGTGATGTGAAGAAGAATAACATGAAATCAGTACGAACAATATGAAAAAATTTCTTGGAAACCACTTAGATAGAGTTGTTCAACAAGTTCAAAGAAGATAATCGTGAAATTCATGTCTCAATCAGTCCTTTTGTTCAACAAAAACCATGGTATGTAAAACCTATCACTGTACGCGACACCTGTTGTTGTCATTATCATGTGGAATTTGAGTTAAATTATTACACATTCCTTTATTTTGGTAGAAAGTTTTGGAAAGATTCACCTCCTCCTTCCACTATACGTGATTTTATATCTCAAATTCTATGTGAAAGAGAAAGCGATGAATTATTTTACAAAAAGAAATTTGTTGGTGGTAAAATATGCAATGATTGTGGAAATTTGACTAAATTTGAAAACAAATATCCTACTCATATAAATGATCAATAATTTTCCAACATGAAAGTGAAATGGAAGAGATATGAATATATCCATACATCGATTCAAGGTTCAAATAGTGCTAAAAGAATTAAATTACAAGAAGAATAATTTTTTGTGATAGATTTTTTGAGAAAGTTTGAGGCAGAAATTAATAAATACACCAAGCATTTCCATAGAGCTCGATGGCAAGACATTCAATTCGAAAAATCCCGTGATTTTTTTCTACCAGGCACCATTTTGTTAGTAATTGATTTTGCAGAAAAATACACATTTTTTCCACAAAAAGAAATTCAAAGTGAATACTATTATTATGCCGAAGTCTCCATGCTTGTCCATATTCTATATAAACATGGTGAACAAAGCTTCGATCATATAGAAAGCACCAGTGAAAATCTACATGTTATTAAAGAATATCACTTTTATATTAGTGACGATCGTACACATGATAATATTTTGTACAACATTGTTTTGAAAAGATTTATGACTCCTTGAAAATTTGTGGAATAAAATTCAATAAACATTGGATATGGTCAAATGGATGCACAGGTCAATTCAATTTTTCATGATCATTCCTTTGGTTGTGTTTTCTTCATAACAAAACCTACATTAAACATTGTTGGAATTTCTTTGAGACTAGCCATGGAAAAGGAGAACATCACGGTGCAGGGACATGCATAAAATGAGCACTTCAAACATATCAAATGAACCCCTTTGGAAACCAACTTGTGGACGCTAAGGAAGTTGTTCAATGGTGCATCACTACTCTAAGCCATGAGACTAACAGATCAAGGGAAGTGCAAAGGTACATTCAATTTAATTTTTATTGGATATCTTATTTTAAACACTGTACATTTATCACAATGATTATCTTTGATGGTATTTTGATATCGTATTTACATTCTCATTTTACTTTTCCATATATAGGTTTTTTTGGCATATTGGGATCGAAGACGTTGATAGCTCAATTGGAAATGACGTTGAAACAATAAAAGGGACTCGAAAATTTCATTCAATTAAAACAAAGTTGTCCAAAAATGTTTTTGCATTAGATAAAAGAAAATATTTGTGTTCTTTTCATGTTTGCACAGATAACACGGAATCTAATGACGTTTGTGAAAACAAAATGTATGTAAAATATTGGAAACAAACAAAACTAAAGAAAAAGGGGAAAATTTTCATTGCAATGTTTGAATAAATGCAATGAGAGGAGACTACAATATCATATGATGGTGATCAAGTTTATTATCTTGTTAGAGAAGTTAACATTTGAATTGCTTTCACATGATAGATATCTAGAAATAAATTTAAATACATAAGTTTGTTAAGTTTGTTTTATTGTGCAGGAGATGTTTTTGCTGTAATTGCACCTACTCGCAATGATGAAAATGTGAAGTATTATTTGATGTGTTGCACTGAATGAAAAATGAAATTTTTAGAAAAATATAATGATCACGGGTTTCCATATGAAAGAGGATCGATTATATTGAAAGCTTATTTTTTCAGACAAACTAATCAAAGTGGGGATTTTGTTTACTTTGAAGACTATGAACCTGATGTCATAAGTTTTCAATATAGTCACTTGGTGTGTGCAGCATGCACAAAGTTGATAGAGGTTCAATCAAAGAAAAAAAAAGAAAATTAAGAAATGGAAAATGTCAAAATCCGGTCATGTACGGATCATTGAAGATTGAATTCCATTGGAAATTTTTTGATTGAACTGCCCAACAATTTCTTCTCTTTGGATTCATGTTTTAGAAATTCTAGAACTCAAGTAAAAATTGAGCTGCCTTGTTATGTTATCTGTGCAAGTGTTTGCACATGTATATTATTTTGGTACATGCACACTAGTGTCAACTGAAAGTAGATTTTCTATACATTCATTGATGAAACATTTTGCATATATATATATATATATATTCTAGAATGGAATTCACTGAAATTAGCTTTTCTATGTACATTGATGAAAAATGTTGCAAGTACTGGATATATATGTTCTAGAAGTATTGGATATATGTATATATAAATATATGTTCTAGAATGCAATTAATAATGGAAGTAGCTTTTCTATGTGCATTAATGAAAAATGTTGCAAGTACTAGATATATATGTTCTACAATGCAATTAACTGAAAGTAGTTTTTCTATGCGCATTGATGAAAAATGTTGCATGTACTGGACATATATGTTCTAGAATGTAATTAACTATTCAATTATATTTTCTATATGCATTGATGAAAAATGTTGCACGTACTGGATATATATATATATATATATATATATATATATATATATTATAGAATGCATTTTTTAAATTTTATGATTGTTTGAAACATATAATAAGACCTAGAATCTTATCATTGTTTATATATATATATATATATATATATATATTGTACTTCAATCATTTTAACATATATATTCAAACATGTGTAAAATCATTTCTATATGTACATATATTCATGTGAATTTTTTTTGGTTTGGAAAGCGACAACTTGAATCTTAAAAAAATATATATAATATCATAATCACACGCAAATGTAGTTCAATCATCCAAAGCTTGAGTTTTAATTTTTTTTTTATTATATCACAACATTACTTCATATTCCATGCCAATTATAGTTCAACTATCCAATAAAAACATTTAACATTACATCACATGCCAAATGTATATCAACGATCCAAAACTTAAGTTTTAATTGAAAAAAACATTATAGATCACAACATTATTTCACATTCCAAATGTAGTTCAACCATACAAAACTTAAGTTAAAAAAAAAAAAAAACAAATTATAACACAACATTACTTCACATGCTAAATGTGGTTCAAAAGAAAAACATTAATATAGATCACAACGTTACTTCACATGCCAAATGTAGTTCAACCATCCAAAACTTAAGTTTTAAAAACAAAACAAATTATAACACAACATTACTTCACATGCCAAATGTAGTTCAACAATCCAAACCTTGAGTTTTTCAAAAGAAAAACATTAATATAGATCACAACATTACTTCACATGCCAAATGTAGTTATTGACAATCCAAAACTTAAGTTTTAAAAACAAAACAAATTATAACACAACATTAATTCACATGCCAAATGTAGTTCAACCATCCAAAACTTGATTTTTAAAAACAAAACATTATAGATCATAAGTATCAAAACTTGAGTTTTAAGAACAAAACATTATAGATCACAAGTATCGAAACTTGAGTTTTAAAAACAAAACATTATAGATCACAAGTATCAGGTATCAAGTAACATTACTTCACATGCCAAATTTAGTTTAACCATAACACTTTAAAAACAAAACAAATTATTTAATACAACATTACTTCACATCACATGCCAAATGTAGTTCAACCATCCAAAAATTGAGTTTTAAAAACAAAACAAATTATATATAACACTATAACATTACTTCACATGCCAAATGTAGTTCAACCTTCAAAAAATTAAGTTTAAAAAAAATTATATATCACATTCATGTGTACCAAATGTAGTTCACATAAAATATGTCCAAAATTTGTAGATCTCACAAGTACCAAGTATCAAGTTATATATGACTGCATCTAGATAAGACTATATATAAAAAAGTAAATTTAAGACTAAATCTATTGAAAATATAATGTTGCACGTGTGCATGTGCATCATCGATCAAATGCAGATGGATGTAATGTCTTTCCGAGCAAATTCACAATCCTCGAGCTATCCTACGAAGCATGCGGAACCTATACAGAATAAGTAAAAACATTAAAATTTGATGTTTTAAAATTGATTGAGAATATATAGAACTTCATGTAAAAAACAAAAAGTAAAAAAAAAATCATGCAATACCTCATGAGGTTCCCTGTCTATTTGTTGCTCGTCCACTACAACTTCCCCCACAGGAACATCTCCAACAGTAAATTGTACAATATATATATATATATATATATATATATATATATATATATATATATATATATATATATATATATATATATATTAAAAAATTTCAAATTAAAATGCATATATAAACTTATTTTCAATAATATTAAAAAAAAAGTTAGACAACTTGTTCAAATGGTTGAAATGGTGTGGATGTTCCTATCTCCATCACTAGAGTCCATGGAGAAAATAAATCCTCTATAGAAATCTAAAATTAAAAAAAATTAATAGTATAAAATATCTCAAGATCAAGATCTAAATTTATAATACAAATTTTAAACTTCAATTTATAAATTATAACTTAAAAACATATATTTAAGTGAAAATTTTAATACTTCTACTGGTGGATTTGGAACATCTCCTAAGAGAAGCTACAAAATAAAATCTCCAAAAACATAAAATTCAAAAAATTTAAAATAACTCAAAATCTCTTGATCTCAATTTATAATAAAACTTTTAAACTTCAATTTATAACTTATAACTTAAAAACATATATACATTTAAGTGGAAAATTGAATACTTGTGCTGGTGGATTTGACACATCGTGGTTAAGAAAGAAAATCTCCAAAAACCTAAAATTCAAAAAATTTAAAATAACTCAAGATATAGATATATATCATTTTTTTAATGAAAGTTTTTGAGATGGAATATATAACTTAAAAAAATAAATTTTAAAAGGGAAAAAATTTCCATACATGTGATTGTGGATTTGGCACATCTCCTAAGGAAGTAGAAGGTACATATCCCAACGAAGAAGAAGGTACTTCCATCCCAAAAACATAGAATAGAATCAGAATTTGTTAAAACATTTTATTATATATATGTACATGTACATGTATGCACAATTATTTATTTTAAAAATATCTCATCATGTTTTGATATATATAATAATAGATAAAAAATAATTGTGCATCGTCATGTTCACTTAAAAAACTCTAACATTTTCCAACGTATCTTGATGGTGAGAACCATATTGATTGTATGATTAATGGTGAGACCCATCTTGATTGTTTGAACCAAAGGCTTCGACCGTGATATTAACATTTTCTTCATTCATCAAGCCTGACAACTCCAAATGGTGTTAACATATAATGATACATTTTTGTTAGAATAATGTATATAAACAAATGTATGCATATATGTATTTATTACAAATTATACATGTGTTAAAATAATTGAACCCTAAGCATTAACAAATATCGTTCCCATGCCTTCTTCCTCATGAAAATTAGGTCCTGCCAACCATTGCGACAATTCTTTGCATATTTTTTGAGATCTTCAACACTCATGCTCTCAATCTCTTCATCTGTCTGATACAAAAAATTACCGTGTGCATTCTCACGTTCTCTTTGTCGATTCAGACAGCCATCGATTCCACCCAATCCACTGTGAACATTGTCAATGATGTCATCCCTTGCTTCTCGACTAATTTGAGAAGTGGCTTCCATCTATGACCGCAAAGTTTTGACATGAAAAATTTGACTAACCACTAGTGGCTCAGGGCAAGGCCACTTAACATCATGCCTACTGCCACTATGGTCACACAATCAACCTTTCATAGGACCAAAAAATTCAGAGGGAAGGTGATTTTAATTGGGTTTCATTTGCAAGAATAATTCTGCATAAAATAATTTTGCAAAATAAAGTAGAACCTCTTCGTCCCATGGGAGTCTTACATAGGCTGCAAGGTGTATCTCATACAAATAGTGAGCTATATAAGGGTGCTTGAAATATTGCACCTTCAACATTTTTCTTTTCGGCCCTTCTTTGAAATTAAACATAAACTTGGCCATTTCTGTTGTAACTCTTTGTTTAACAACCTCCCATTTATCGGGACCCATCACTGTTTCCTTTCTTTTTCTCATGACTTATACAAAAGATCAGTGGTTGGCCCAAGATTTTGGTACACATCTACTAGTTCGCCTAAAGAGTGTGTAACTGTTTCCAATCTTTTTTTATTCTGAACAGGTAGAGTCAAAGCCACGAGATCTCTCTGCAAATTTTCATGAATATTTTCACACCTTTCTAAGGTGCATTGATGCATGTTTGTCTCGCAAGGTATATCGAAAATGTCCACTGGATAAGTCGTGGTTGGTGGACAACCTTCTTCTTGAATGAAGAGTTCTGCCCTACATCCTTTTTGAGAAACATTTGGAGCAGCATTTTCAGCCTCTGCATCAATATATAAAATTTTGTATATTAAAAAAACACATGTAAACAATTTTTTACAAATTTAATGAAAAAAATATTCAAATTGATGGCCACGTCGATGTGGTTGGCTAGTATCTTTCCCACCCTAAGACTGTTGAAAACTAGAACGACCCTGCTGAGAACCAACATGACCACCGATTGGTTGAGAACCAACATGACCATCCGTTGATTGGCCTCTTGGGGAATACATATCACCACCTTCATGCAATCTGCCAGAACTTACTGATGGCCCTCTAAGGGAATATGAACCACTACCTACCTCACAAGACGACAGAGAAGCTTCATAAACAAATATGAATTTATAATAAATTCAAAAATACATTCATACATATAAATACATGTACATATTCATTGATTAAATCGCGTGAACCATACCATGATTGCATGAACCATGGGCGTGCTCCATTGATGGATTAGGCATTCTTCTCCTCTTGGATCCTAAAAAATAAGAAATGAAACTTATTAACAATTAATTTAACTCATAAAATTGATAAAAAATCAATTCCATATGTACACGCATGTATGTATGTGTATAGAGATTCAAGATTTAAATACCATGAACATCCCTCAATCCCTGATCCCCCTCTCTCATAGAGATATCGGATTTTTTTGATCTTCGGTGCTCATCTTCCATGATATATATATCTACAGTGGACATTTAAAATTATTTTTTTAAATTACCATTTAAAATAAATTCAAAATAAATTTCAGAAAATTAATGTAATTTGGTGTACACGAATTATTTAAAACACAAATTTCAAAGCACTAATTGATCTGTGAAACTAAATTTAAGAAAAAAATTATAAAAATGTTAAGTTCACCAAATCGCGCTTTACATGTTGGGAGCACACTTGGTATAAAATTGAAAAAAAGACATGGTCATTAAAAAAGACTTGTGTGAAACTCCATTTAAACAAAAAATTGTTGAAGTCCTCACATTTTAATTTTATAAAAATGTGAATTACACCACTTCTTGCCAATGTGAAGTTCACCAAGTTGCTCTTTACATGGTGTGGTGGGAGCACACTTGGTATATAATGGAAAAAAACACATGGTCATTAAAAAAAGACGCATTTATAAGTACAAAACATACACATATCCAAGATATGTTACAATTTCCATCAATAAATTTTGAAGGAGAGTGTCTTGTTGAGATTGCAACAAGATGATGAGCTTAGTGAAAAGAGTCGCCTTCACTAAGTGGGCCCACAGGCTATTTTTGGCGCAAGTCTATTTTTAGACATGCCGATCATATTCTATGAGTTGCAGGATGTTATTTGTGGATGGTTGGTCAAGTTGGAAAAATAGATGGAATTCTATTTTTAGACATATTGGGCGGAATATATTTTTAGATTGCCAGTCTAAAAATAGATATGTCGAATATTATTAGCTCTTAATAATATTTGGACTATAAACATTATCTTATTCTCTTGGAGCACTTCAGTTAAGCGCATAGATGTGGCATAGGAGATGACAGAAGGAATTACGTTATTCCTGAGGGTTAAGTGAAGCTATTGCATGGAGACTTCAAGTAGAACTCATGTGACAGAGTTTGGTGGAGTTATTGAGGTAGTTGGTGGAGTTGTGTTCAGTTTAACTTAGTTAAACATAGTTGAGCTAGTTGTATCTAGTCTAACTGATTGATACACTAGTGAGAGTAATGTGAATTAATTATTAATTAATTCACTAAATATTAACTCATTAATAAACTGAAGAATACATCAGTTAACTATAGTGCATGGACAGTTTCAATGGAGACCAGTGGAGAGGTAGGTGAAAGAGCAGGTTGACTATCAGTTGTGACTATAGTGTTGCATGAATTGCAACACACAGTGGTTGGATATGCCAATGAGGATTGCGTGAGCAATATTGGACCAATTCGAGTTCATTCAGAGCCATTCTTCAGTGGTGATTGTGCAGTAGAGGCAGGCTGGGTGCATGGGATTTGCTAGATCAGACCTGATTAGTGTGTAGCAATTGGAGATTGTACTGAGAGCTTCTGAGAAGCTTTTTATGATGATTGTTACATGTTCTCTATGACATATATTATATATAGATAGTTGGGGTTTTTAGCGTTAATATTTCCCGTTAAAAACATTATGTTCATATGTCTGAATTTTTATGGTTTCAATGTGTGCATGCAATTGATTTGATTTCCGCAAGTAATGATCAATAGTAGAAGAGATTATGTATTATGCATGAAGTTAAAATATTGTGTGATCAGGATAATATCGGATTTATAATGCATTAGTTATATAATTTCTACATGGTATCAGAGCGATATTGATCATTGGAGAAATTGCAAAGCATTGAAGCGGTTGAGTTTTGTGCTAGTGGAATTTGAATTTGCAGTAATGTTTTCTTGGTGTCGAAGTTGAGATGTCTTTCAACGGATTGCGATTGGAGTATTCCCTTGAGGGAAGCTCGAATTATATTGCAGGGAAGGACAGGATGGAGGCGTTGCTGGAGGATAATGGGTTGAAGGAGTTCATAGGTGCAAAAATTCCAAAGCCTGCTTCTAGCGATGCTGCCGCACTTGACGCATGGCAAAAGAAGACAGCAAAATGTCAAAGGATTCTGTTGGAAGGTGTGAAGGATCACATAGTGTCTAGCCTTCATGGTAAAGCTTCTCCATTTTTTATGTGGAAAGATTTGACAGACTTGTTCCAAAGCAATAGCGACCAGAGGAAGTTGGTGGCCAAGGATAAACTCAGGAATAAAAAAATGGAGAAAGGCGATAGTATACCCAAGTACCTCACAAAGTTTGTCTAGTGCAGGGATGAGCTGGGAAGTGTGGGGGTTACTGTAGATGATGAGGACTTGGTGAGCTTGGCTCTCCTTAGGCTTCCGAAGAGTTGGAATTCCTATCAGGACTCTGTCAATGGTTGGGAGAAACTGTCAGGATGGGAGTGACTTTGGTCAGATCTTGTGCAGGAGGAGATAAGGCGTATTACCAGGGATGGATCTTCATCGAAGAATGAAGATGAAGAAAATTTATCTATAGCTGCCAAAGCAAGGAAGGGGAACAACAAGAAGAATGCTTCTCAATCCGATATGAAAGGAAAGAAGTAGGACATGTCCAAGGTGAAGTGCTTTCACTGTCACCAACACAGACATTACACCACTAATTTTCCACAGAAGAAGAAAAATAAGTAGGTTGCTGGATTTGCAGCTGGAGAGGCCTTAGCCTCGCAGTTTGAGTTGGATTTTTTGCTAATTGCATGCTTGGTCTCAAGTATGATGGGTTCAGTGTGGTTTCTTGACAGTGGTGCATATTTCCACATGACCAGGACAAATATTTGTTTACTAATCTGGATGAGAAAGATCTTGGAGTGCACATCGAGATGGGCGATGATGGTAGATATAGTGCGACCGGTATCAGGACCATTTCCTTTGAGAGGGAGTCTAGTAAAGCCTTCGTAT
Source organism: Pinus albicaulis (assembly GCA_034641835.2). NCBI lineage: Eukaryota > Viridiplantae > Streptophyta > Pinopsida > Pinales > Pinaceae > Pinus > Pinus albicaulis. Next base: position 85,238 of record JAXQQM020093280.1, on the reverse strand, counting down.
TGAAGGAAGTCATGCATGTTCTAGGATTGAAGAAGAATCTTATCTTTGTGGCGATGTTGTAAGACAATGGATATGATGTTTTATTTAGCGAGGGAAAGGATTTCTTGCGCAGTAAGGAAACTGGTGAAACCTGGAGGATAGGGTTTCGAGTTAAGAACATTTATCAGTTGCAGGTAGATGGTTGCGCAGCAATGGTAGGCAAGGCAGAAGGAGTGGTGAGCCAAGATGAGGGTGAGCTATGGCACAGGAGATTGGGCCATCTTCACCATCGTGCTTTGAAAAATTTGCAGCAGATTTCTACCGGGCTTCCCAAAGGTACACTTGCGCAGTCAGATCAGTGCAAGGGTTGTACTTTGGGAAAATTTGTGAAATCCACCTTTCACGAGAAGGATAGTCATGCCAAGATGATCCTTGAAATAATTCACACAGACGTGTGTGGACCTTTCTTAGTAGCTTCGACAGCAAAGCACAGGTATTATGTGATCTTTGTTGATGATTTTTCTCGTAATTGTTGGATCTTATTCATGCAGAAGAAGAGCGAGACATACTCAAAGTTATATGAGTTCAAGGCACTGGTTGAGAAAGAATCGGGGAAGCAGGTGAAGGCTCTTAGGAGCGACAATGGTGGTGAATTCATCTCTGGAAAATTCAAGGACTTTTGTAGCGTAGAAGGAATTCGAAGAGAGCTCATAGTGCCTCATAACCCACAGCAGAATGGGGTCATGGAGTGAAAGAACAAGATCGTGGGTGCTTCACGGACAATTTTTCATGATCAGGGCCTTCCCATACACTTATGAGCTGAGGCATGCAATACTGTGGTTTATGTGCAAAACCGTTGTCCTCACAGAGTACTTGGCATGAGTACACTTGAGGAGGTGTTTTCTGGTAAGAGGCCTGATATTTCTCATTTGAAGATTTTTGGATCACTTGTTTACATTCATGTGAAAAAGAATTCCAGGAAGAATCTGGAGTTGACCGCAGAGGTTGGGATATTTTTGGGGTACACTGATACACCCCACAACTATCGTGTGTATTTTCCAAACAGTCGGAAGACTGTTGTGTGACGTGATATCAAATTTCATGAGGAGAAAGCCATGAAGTGTTCGCTTGAGAGGGAGTCACACTTGCATGCAGATGAGGAGCTATTACCTCCTAAGGATGAGCCTCAGGATGTGGATCTGCCACAAGAGGAGGTTCATGGAGTGGAAGAAACCAGTCATGCAGCGCCAACCATCAGAGAGCAGAAGCGCACTACAGAAGCTGAGCGACTGAATCTTGATGCAGAGAAGATTGTAGGAACACCTACATCACAGCGTAGATAGAGACAGTCACCTGACTGATATACTGGGTACATGGCTCTGATGAACAAGTGTATTGTGACAGAACCATCCTCTTTCGAGGAAGCTCTCGAGGACCTTGCATGGGTAGATGCCATGGTGGAAGAGTATGATTCAATTTTCAGAAACAGTGCATGGGAGATTGTCCCAATGCCGGAAGGGAAATCAGTGGTAGGTTCCAGATGGATCTACAAAGTGAAGAAAGCAACTGACAGGAGCGTCGAGAAGTACAAAGCAAGATTTGTTGCCTGGGGCTTCTCACAGATTGAGGGGATCGACTATGAGGAAACCTTTGCACCTGTCGCAAGGTATTCCTCCATATGGATCATTCTTTCTCTCTCAGCGCAGATGGGATGGCACATTCATCAGATGGATGTGAAGACTATGTTCCTCAACAGAGTCATTCAGGAGGAGGTGTACATAGAGCAGCCCGAAGGTTTTGATATCTTCAGCAGCCAGTCGCATGTGTGTAGGCTCGAAAGAGCGTTGTATGGGTTGAAACGAGCACCTCGTGCTTGGTACACACAGATAGACAGTTATTTCACCAGACTTGGATTCTCCAAGAGTGAGTCAGATCCGAACCTATACCAGATTGTGGTGGAGGGTAAGTTGTTGATCATTTTACTTTATGTAGATGATTTGATTCTGACAGGTGATGAACTGTTAATACACTCATGCAAGGCTGATCTTTCAAAGGAGTTTGAGATGAGGGACTTGGGCCTCCTTCATTATTTCCTGGGATTGGAAATTTGGCAGTGCAATGATGGATTGTTTGTGTCTCAAGGCAAGTATGCCCGGGAGATACTGGAGAAGTTCAACATGCAAGGTTGCAAGCCTATCAACACTCCTCTTCCTGGTGGATGGAGGAAAGAGGATGCTACATCGGTAGAGGTAGTGGATTCCATTGTTTATCGACAGTTGGTGGGGTTGCTTATGTATCTAGTAAGTACACGACTTGACATATGCTAACCAGCTTATGTATGTATCTTAAGTACGTTGTTAACCAGCTTTCACAAGCTATGGTTAAGCCTACCAAGCTCTTTTGGAAGGCAGGCAAGCATGTATTGAGATATATCAGAGGCACATCGGGATATGGATTATGGTACAGACAGTCGGATGAGGTGAAGCTATGTGGCTTCACAGATGCAGATTGGGCAGGGAGCCCAATGGACAGAAAGAGCACATCTGGAGGAATTTTCAGTATCGGGTCGACAGAAATTTCTTGGTACAGCAGGAAGCAGAGATCCGTGGTACTCAGTTCAGTGGAGGCCGAGTACATGGCAGCATGTTTTGGTGCATGCGAGGCTATATGGATGAGGAAGATCCTGGTCGGGTTGTTCGGTTCACACTTAGATCCTACTGTGTATATTTTGATAATCAGAGTTGCATAAAACTCTCAGTTAATCCAGTATTTCATGGTAGATATAAACACATTGACATCTGGTATCATCATATCAGATATTGTGTGTAGAAGAAGATCATGTTACTTTCTTACATTCCTACGGAGAATCAGGATGCTGAATTCTTGACAAAGGTGCTCACCAGGAGAAAATTCGAATACCACAGAGGCAGGATCGGGGTGGAAGATAATTCCTGTCTTGTTGAGAGGGAGTGTTGATATTGCAATAAGGTTATGAGCTTATTGAAAAGAGTGGCCTTTACTAAGTAGGCCCGCAGGCTATTTTTGGCGCAAGTCTATTTTTAGATTATGTGTATTTTTAGACATGTCAATCATATTCTATCAGTTGCAGGATGCTATTTGTGGATGTTTGGTCAAGTTGGAAAAATATATGGACTTCTATTTTTAGACATATTTGGTGGAATCTATTTTTATATTTCTAGTCTAAAAATAGATATGTCGAATATTATTAGCTCTTAATAATATTTGGACTATAAACATTATCTTATTCTCTTGGAGCACTTCAGTTAAGTGCACAGATGTGGCACAGGAGCTGATAGAAGGAATTACGCTATTCCTGAGGGTTAAGTGAAGCTATTGCATGGAGACTTCAGTTAGAACTCATGTGACAGAGTTTGATGGAGTTATTGAGGTAGTTGGTGGAGTTGTGTTCAGTTTAACTTAGTTAAACATAGTTGAGCTAGTTGTATCTAGTCTAACTGATTGATACACTAGTGAGAGTCATGTGAATTAATTATTAATTAATTCACTAAATATTAAATCATTAATAAACGGAAGAATACATCAGTTAACTACAGTGCATTGACAGTTTCAATGGAGATTAGTGGAGAGGTAGGTGAAAGAGCATGTTGACTATCAGTTGTGACTATAGTGTTTCATTAATTGCAACACACAGTGGTTGGATATGCCAATGAGGATTGTGTGAGCAAGGCTGGACAAAATCAAGTTCATTCAGAGCCATTCTTCAGTAGTGATTGTGCAGTAGAGGCAGGCTCGGTGCATCGGATTTGCTAGATCGGACCTGATTAGTGTGTAGCAATTGGAGATTGTACTGAGAGCTTGTGAGAAGATTTGTATGATGATTGTTACATGATCTCTATGACATATATTATATAAAGATAGTTGGGGTTTTTAGCTTTAATCTTTCCTGTTAAAAAAATTGTGTTCATATGTCTGAATTTTTATGGTTTCAATGTGTGCATGCAATTGATTTTATTTCCGCAAGTAATGATCAATAGTAGGAGAGATTCTGTATTGTGCATGAAGTTAAAATATTTTGTGATCAGGAGAATCTCGGATGTATAATGCATTAGTTATATAATTTCTACATGGTATCAAAGCGATATTTATCATTGGAGAAATTGCAAAGCATTGAATCGGTTGAGTTTTGTGCTGGTGGAATTCGAATTTGCAGTAATGTTTTCTTGGTGTCAAAGTTGAGATGTATTTCAAAGGACTGCGATTGGAGTATGCCCTGGAGGGCATCTCAGATTATATTGTATGGAAGGACAGGATGGAGGCAGTGTTGGAGGATGCTACATCGGCAGAGGTAGTGGATGCCACTGTTTATCGACAGTTGGTGGGGTCGCTTATGTATCTAGTCAGTACACGACCTGACATATGCTACAATGTTAACCAGCTTTCACAAGCTATGGTTAAGCCTACCAAGATATTTTGGAAGGCAGGCAAGAATGTATTGAGATATCTCAGAGGCACATCGGGATATGGATTATGGTACAGACAGTCGGATAAGGTGAAGTTGTGTGGCTTCACAGATGCAGATTGGGCAGGGAGCCCAATGGACAGAAAGAGCACATCTGGAGGGATTTTTAGTATTGGGTCGACAACATTTTCTTGGTACAGCAGGAAGCAGAGATCCGTGGCACTCAGTTCAGTGGAGGCCGAGTACATGGCAGCAAGTTTGGCTGCATGCGAGGCTATATGGATGAGGAAGATCCTGGTCAGGCTGTTCAGTTCACACTTAGATCCTACTCTGTATATTGTGATAATCAGAGTTGCATCAAAATCTTGGTTAATCTAGTATTTCATGATAGATCTAAACACATTGACATCCGGTATCATCGTATTAGATATTGTGTGTAGCGGAAGATCATGTTACTTTCTTACATTCCTATGGAGAATCAGGATGTTGATATCTTGACGAAGGCACTCACCAAGAGAAAATTCGAATACCACAGCGGCAGGATCGGGGTGACAGATAATGCATGTCTTGTTGAGAGGGAGTGTTGATATTTCAATAAGATGATGAGCTTAGTGAAAAGAGTCGCCTTCACTAAGTGGGCCCACAGGTTATTTTTGGCGCAAGTCTATTTTTAGACTATGTCTATTTTTAGACATGTCAATCATATTCTATGAGTTGTAGGATGCTATTTGTGGATGGTTGGTCAAGTTGGAAAAATATATGATGTTCTATTTTTAGAGATATTGGTCGGAATCTATTTTTATATTTCCAGTCTAAAAATAGATATGTCGAATATTATTAGATCTTAATAATATTTGGACTATAAACATTATCTTATTATCTTGGAGCACTTCAGTTAAGTGCACAGATGTGGCACGGGAGCTGACACAAGGAATTACGCAATTCCTTAGGGTTAAGTGATGCTATTGCATGGAGACTTTAGTTAGAACTCATGTGACAAAGTTTGGTGGAGTTATTGAGGTAGTTGGTGGAGTTGTGTTCAGTTTAACTTAGTTAAACATAGTTGAGCTAGTTGTATCTAGTCTAACTGATTGATACACTAGTGAGAGTGGTGTGAATTAATTATTAATTAATTCACTAAATATTAACTCATTAATCAACTGAATAATACATCAGTTAACTACAGTGCATGGACAGTTTCAGTGGAGACCAGTGGAGAGGTAGGTGAAAGAGAAGGTTGACTATAAGTTGTGACTATAGTTTTGCATGAATTGCAACACATAGTGGTTGGAGATTCCAATGAGGATTGCATGAGAAAGGTTGCACCAATTCGAGTTCATTCAGAGCCATTCTTCAGCAGTGATTGCGCAGTAGAGTCATGCTAGTAGGTGGTAGAGATCGGTGCATGGGATTTGCTAGATTGGACCTGATTAGTGTGTAGCAATTGGAGATTGTACTCAAATCTTGTCAGAAGCTTTTTATGATGATTGTTACATGATATCTATGACATATACTATATACATATAGTTGGGGTTTTCAGCTTTAAGTTTTCCTGTTAAAAACAATGTGTTCATATGTCTGAATTTTCATGGTTTCAATGTGTGCATGCAATTGATTTTATTTCCGCAAGTAATGATCAATAGTAGAAGAGATTATGTATTGTGCATGAAGTTAAAATAGTGTGTGATCAGGATAATGTCGGATGTATAATGCATTATTTCTATAATTTCTACACGTCTCAACACTAATTCATCTTTGAGAGATGAATCTTGAATTTTTTAAGAAGAGTGTCTCAAAACTAATTCATATTTTAGAGATGAATCTTGAATTTTTGAAGAAGAGCGTCTCAAAAATAATTCATCTTTGAGAGATGAATCTTACATTAGCATTGCCCCATATAATTATAATTCATATATTAATTCATCTTTGATAGATGAATCCTGAATTGGCATTGCCCCACGCAATAGATCAGAAGACATCTTATTCACATTTGTACAATGTCTTATGCTAAAAATTTGAAATTGGCTAACAATATTGTTTGCTATTATGTGTAGTTATTTTAGCCTCTTCTCCTTAACTTGATACACACCATTCATTTGGTTACACACAAGTTTAGAATTGGTGAAAAATACAACTCCATTTGATCCATACACCATAGCTTTTCCCAAGCCTTCTATCAATGCAATATAATATGCATCACTATTTTTTGTTCTTCCTGGTATATTCATTTTCCTTTGGATGAATTTTCTAGTCACAATATTGGAAAGAAGATATGTAATCACTTCTTTCCCTGGATTGTGATAGCAAGAAACATCTATGCATAATTTCAATTTTTCAACCATATTTAATGGGTTTTTTAATCCTTGAAAAAAACAAATTCAATAAAAATATATTAACTTGACATTTATTGCAAATGCATGGGAGAAATGACACATGTGCATGAGATAAATGACATGTGCATGGTTTATCTTAAACTTTGACTTACATTTTATGGCGGAATTCATATCTAGAATCGAGATGCGTTAAATATTGCATTCCCTAGAGTTTAAGGGAGATTTATGACACATATACATGGTTCATGCATGGTTTGCATGAAATTTTACACTAAAATTGATGGCACAAATCACATATAGAAATAACATGCCTTAAGAAATGCTGAGATCAAAAGGCTACCTAGCCCTTTACAGACTACTTTAGAACTTTTATAAGTTTAGACTCAACCAACAAACTAAAATCCTATGGAAGTTCAGCCACTTTAGGTTCATTTTTTAGGCCTTAAATTTTTCCTTGAATTAATGGGGGAAATCCTTAAGTTTGGAGGATACTATTCTATGCAAGTTCATCCACTTTAGGTTAAGTTTTTAGACCTTAAATTTTGCCTTGAATTAATGGGAGGAAGCCTTTAGTTTGTGGGAGAAATGACATTTACATGATTTGCAAAATTATTTTATGCACTTACTAAAACAACGTTCAGTTTTTAGGCCTTAAAGTTTGGCTTGAATTAATGGGGTAAAGCCCTAAGTTTGGGGGATACTATCCTATGATATTTCAACCACTTTAGGTTCAGTTTTTAGGCATTAAATTTTGCCTTGAATTAATGGGGGAATGCCTTGAGTTTGGGGGTTACTATACTATGAGAGTTCAACCACTTTAGGTTTAGTTTTTATGCCTTGAAGTTTGCCTTGAATTAATGGGATGAAGCCTTTAGTTTGTGAGAGAAATGAGATTTACATGGTTTGCAAAATTATTTTATGCACTTACTAAAACAACTAGTTATGTTAAAAGTCGCACCTTTATGAGTTTGTGGGAGAAATGAAATAGAAATGACACATGCCTTAAGGTTTGCTTAAAATTTTATGGGAGAAGGGAGAAATGACACATGTACAAGGTTTTCCTTAGAGTGGTAGTGGTTTATGGATATGAAAATGAAGAAATTCTATTTCCGTTACAGAGATTGACTATAGGGGAATTTATTGGATATGTGACCTTTCATAAAAGATGAGATCCAAAGGCTACCTGGCCCTTTACAAACTCTACCTTTATAACTTGTAGAAGTTAACACTCAACAGACAGACTAAAATCCTATGGAAGTTCAAAATCCTATGAGAGTTCAGCCACTTTCGGTACAGTTTTTAGGCCTTAAATTTTTCCTTGAATTAATGAGAGAAAGACTTTAGTTTGTGGGAGAAATGACATTTACATGGTTTGCAAAAAAAAATTATGCACTTACTAAAAACATGCTTCAAAGTTAATGGAAGAAAGCCAAAATGACACATGATTTAAAAACTTTGCCTAGAAATTTATGGGAGAAATGACACATGTATGGGAGAAATGACAAATGTACACATTTTTCCTTAAAGTGGTTGTGGTTTATGGATATTAAAATGAAGAACTTATATTTAGATATGTTCCAGAGATTGACTGTAGGGGAATTTACTGGATAGGCCAACTTTTAGGAAAGATGAGATGTAGAGGCTACCTGGCCCTTTACAGACTCTGCCTATAGAATCTTGTAGAAGTTAACACGCAACAGACAAAATAAAATCCTATGGAAGTTCAGCCACTTTAGGTTCAATTTTTAGGCTTTAAATTTTTCCTTCAATTAATGGGAGAAAGCATTTAGTTTTAGAGTAACCTTATAAAATGCTTTAATGTGAAGATAGTCCTTTATCTACAAAAAAATGGAATTGAAGACTGTGCTTATATATCAGAGTTCTGTTATGACAAATTAGTTATGTCCTTAATAAGAAGTATGATTTAGCACCTGTCAAATTGTTTAATAATTTATAATAATGTCATTTTTGGCTTGTACTATCATTCATCCTTGATATGTACAATAATTTTACAACTTCAACATCAACCCACACTATCATCATATCACTGTAGCCATGTCAATCTAGATTATTTATGTCCATTACATCATAAAACACTCCACTTTTAAAATTTTAAAAGAATAAAGAAACATGGAAGCACATGTGTGTGTGTGTGTGTCTAATGGTCTAAAAATCAATATACTAATGAAAAAAAATATCTTCTCGTTTTGGGTTTCTCGAGTAAATTATATGTTAATGCATGTGTTTTACATTGAATAATTTTAATTTTATTAAGAATCTATTTGAAAAAAGTAACTATATAAGGTTAAAACCTATGTTTTGTATCAAATTACTTATGGTTTCGATGGGAAACTTTTATGGCTAATGTGTTTTTCTCTAAATGTGATAGACCCCATTAAAATGGGAGATATATAGAAATGATTCCTATGGTGTAATAAAGTAGTTGAGTAGTTTAAAGATATAGATGCATAAATTCAATGAGCATAATTTTGAGATATATAAGTCCAAAACGGAATATTTTTTGGTGAAAAAATACCAGTGGATCACTACGGATATATCTGCTTCATTAAAAGGGATTTTTATAGAAGGATGGACTAAGTTGGAAAGAAGGGAAAATACCACAATTATATGTTAATGCATGTGTTTTACATTGAATATTTTTCATTTTATTAAGAATCTATTTGAAACCATTAACCATATAAGGTTAAGACCTATGTTTTGTACCAAATTAATTTTGGTTTCATTGGGAAACTTTTATGACTAATGTGTTTTTCTCGAAATGTGATAGACCCCATTAAAATGGGAGATTTATCGAAATGATTTCTATGGTGTAATAAAATTGTTGAGTAGTTTAAAGATATAGATGCATAAATTCAATGAGCATATTTTTGAGATATATAAGTCCAAAATGGAATAGTTGTCTGTGAACAAATATCAGTGGATCACTATGGATATATCGGCATCATTAAAAGGGTTTTTTCTAGAAGGATGGACTAAGTTGGAAAGAAAGGGAAATATCACAATTATATGTTAATGCATGTGTTTTACATTGAATATTTTTCATTTTATTAAGAATGTATTTGAAACAATTAACTATATAATTTTAAAACCTATGTTTTGTGTCAAATTACTTTTCGTTTCAATGGGAAACTTTTATGGCTAATGTTTTTTTCTCAAAATATGATAGACCCCATTAAAATGGGAGATATATCAAAATTATTCCTATGGTGTAATAAAGTAGTTGAGTAGTTTAAAGATATAGATGCATAAGTTTAATGAGCATATTTTTGAGATATATAAGTCCAAAATGGAATATTTGTTGGTGAACAAATATCAATGGAACACTATGGATATATCTGCTTCATTAAAAGGGATTTTTCTAGAAGGATGGACTAAGTTGAAAAGAAGGGAAAATATCACAATTATATGTTAATGCATGTGTTTTACTGTGAATATTTTCCATTATATTAAGAATCTATTTGAAACAATTAACTATGTGAGGTTAAAACCTATTTTTTGTATCAAATTATTGTGTTTTTCTCGAAAAGTGATCCCGTTAAAATGGGAGATATATCGAAATGATTCCTATGGTGTAATAAAATAGTTCAGTAGTTTAAATATATAGATGCATAAATTCAATGAACATATTTTTGAGATATATAAGTAAAAAATGGAATCGTTGTTGGTGAAAAAATATCAGTGGATCACTATGGATATATCTGCTTCATTAAAGGGATTTTTCTAGAAGGATGGATTAAGTTGGAAAGAAGGGAAAATATCACAATTATATGTTAATGCATCTGTTTTACATTGAATATTTTTCATTTTATTAAGAATATATTTGAAACAATTAACTATATAAGGTTAAAACATCCATATTTGCTTCATTAAAAGGGATTTTTCTAGAGGGAAGGACTAAGTTGGAAATAAGGGAAAATATCACAATTATATGTTAATGCATGTGTTTTACATTGAATATTTTTCATTTTATTAAGAATATATTTGAAACAATTAAATATATAAGGTTAAAACATATGTTTTGCATCAAATCATGTTTGGTTTTGAAAGAGGCTTTTATGGTTAATGTGTTTTTCTTGAAATGTGATAGACCCCATTAAAATGGGAGATATATCGAATTGATTACTATGGTGAAATAAAATAGTTGAGTAGCTTAAAGATATAGATGCATAAATTCAATGAGCATAGTTTTGAGATATATAAGTCCAAAATGGAATAGTTGTTAGTGAAAAAATATCAATGGATCACTATGGATATATTTTCTTCATTAAAATGGATTTTTCTAGATGGATGGACTAAGTTGGAAATAAGGGAAAATATCACACTAAAATTGTGTCTCTTAGATGTTGAAGAATGTAGCTAGGTTCAGCCTACATTATTAATATATTTATCAAAAAGAATTTGTAATTATTGTTTCCTAACAAAAATCTATAACTATTATGAAAACAAAAAAATTTGTTAGGAAACAATAAAAGGCTAGACAAGCGACAAATGGTTATTCTAATGATGAAAGAGTGAGACCTTCAATTTAGGAAGGTTGTATAGTATGTCTCTTCCAATGCACTACAACTTTTAAGTGGACTAATATTAAATTAAAATAATAATAATAATCTAAATTAGAAAACAATAATAATAAAAAAAGGCCAATGAACAAGTTGTTGCTATTTTGTAATTGAAATAAGTTAACTCAAGAAAAATCTATTCATATGGAGGCGGACCGATGGTATGTGGAGGAGAGAATAGGTACATATTATAAGACAAATAATTCAATAGGTAATGAAAAGGAACCATATGGAGGTGCAACTGGCCATGGAAAATTTATGTGGAAGAAATGAAAATAGATATCTAAATAGTTATTTCTCAATTTGTATTTGAGAGGAAGATATTTTTTCTGTGCTTATAAAAGTCTATTTTTCAGTGGAAGAAATGACAACACTAGTTAGCCATTTCTGACGGAAGCCGATGTAGCTCACATAATTCTAATGTATGAACAAAAATTATAATGAAAAAAAATTCAAATGCCACTACTACATTTGGCGGAAATTCCGACACTTGGTTCCGACGCTTTTGACCAAATGTCGGAAATTTCCCCAAATTTTTTCCATCCCACCCGAAACCATCGCTATACCGGGACAAGCAGAGCAATGAATACCGACATCTATATTGCACACCAAATGCTTGAAAAAGACGTCATAATTCGCGGCATCTATGCGTGCCCTGCCGCCGCGACACTTAAGCGTTCTCCAACGCCGCGGCGCGCATACAATGTCTAAGTGTCGCAATTGCTAATGCTTGAGGTATCCGCCCCAATAGCGACGCTTTGTTCCGCCGCCAGATAACGATACTTATATGCGTACAGAAGTGTAATGTTGAACGCGGCTTACACATACAAATGATTTTGGCTGTTTCGTGATCCGCTTTAATAGCTACATTAACGCCTCTGATATCACGCGTGATTCGCCGCTTCTCCATTTGCAGGTATCAACATTCGCTTCTCAAAGATTCGCTGCCACGCTGCGCAACAACATTTTCCTCAAGATTCACCCTCACCTTCTCGCGGTAAAAATATTTTCCCTCACTCGTTGCAGAACAAAATTCTCCCTCAGCTCTTGCAAAATGGTAAGTTCTTACTGCAGGCCCTTCCTCCTATAGTAGGGTTGACTCTATTTGGGTTTTTTTGGTCAATTCCATTGGATTGTGTTAGGCTATAGGGTTCTCTCTAGATATTAAGAATCAAGATTCAATACCCTCTATTATCATCATCACCCAATACAAGACCTAAATTTTTCCGAAAGAAACACTTATTAATTTGGTAACCATTATTTCTCCCTACTTTAAAAACCCTACATTTAAATGAAAACAAGCATTGCATTTCAACTACAAAAATATATTAGTGTTCAAATGTACATGTGTGCTACATTAACGTTTGATATCACGCATGCATTCTCCCTCCACTCTTGCAGAACAACATTCACCCTCAGCATTCGCCCTGACCTCTTGCAGAACAGCATTCGCCCTGACCTCTTGCAGAATAGCATTCGCCTTGCATTCGCCCTCAGCGTTCACCCCCAGCTCTTGCAGAAAAACATTCACCCTCAGCTCTTGCAGAACAACATTCGCCCTCAGCTCCTGCAAGATGGTAAGTTCTTACTTCAGGCCCTTCCTCCTATAGTAGGGTTGACTCTATTTCGGTTTTTTTGGTCAATTCCATTGGATTGTGTTAGGCTGTAGGGTTCTCTCTATATATCAAGAATCAAGATTCAATACCCTTTATTATCTTCATCACCCAATACAAGATTTAAATTTTTCCCAAAGAAACGCTTATTGATTTGGCAGCCGTTATTTCTCCCTGCTTTAAAAACCTTACATTTAAATGAAAACAAGCATTGCATTTCAACTACAAAAATCTATTAGTGTTCAAATGTACATGTGTGCATCACTTGTGTAGGGTATTCCTTTTCCACTTTCACATTATCCAAGAATGTGTGAAGTATAGTTCATATTTTTTGTGATTTAGATTATCTTGAAAAAGGAAAGGTAAATTATTTCCCATGGAAAAAGAAGGTTTTCCCTTTTTACTACTGGAAATGGTACAACAAAGCTCCATTTCTACCCAAAACTCCTATGAAACAGGAACCAAATAAAGGCCATGTCCTCAATGGACATCATTTGGCTTTGAAAATGGCCATTGCACCGTGTTGTTTCTTATATTACATCACGATAGTTTCTTAGGTCGTTTCTTGTTTCTTGAGATGAAAAACAACCAAAGAAATTGTGAAGATCCTTTCAAGAAATAAATGACCATTTCTCAATCATATCTCAACTATTTTTTATTCTATTCAGTGGTTGCTTACTTTGAGAGAAATTTGACACTTTTATAAGGAATATAACATAAAACACAAAATGGGAAGGAATTGATGAGGTAGATGACCTTTAGTTGTTGTCAATTAAGAATTGATAATACACGATGCATGTTCTGTACTACAAACTAGATTCATTCCTGGAGTTAGGACACAGAGTATTGAATCAAAGTTGTAGTTTCTAACTTCTTGTATTGGTTCATCAATCTTGAAATTCAGACATTGCATGTCTTCATTGCTTCATGTTTGAATAATTTGCATCATATCGTACAACAGGAAATTAGGAATTATGATTATTATTACTTTATGGATCTGTTAAGTTACTTTTAAGTTTGCATGGTTTAGTGTGAAATTATTCTAGTGTGCCCCTAGGCCCAGGTGAAGGAATGCCAAGGACTGAGAACCCTAGTTTTTAAATGGTATTGTTTCTTATACCCAAAAACCCCTCAACATCACTTATTATTAGTTCTTAATGTAACTCCTCCAATTTACGGAATTTTTTTTTTTTTTTCATGTACATTTGAGTTCCCTTATTATTTACAGGATCATTTGAATACTAATTCAGCTGTTGGATATTAATTGTTCTTCCCTCTGCTCCTTTAGTATTTCTTGAAATTTTACGGAGTTTCTTGTCCACTATTCCCCTAAGGCTATTCCCATTAAATCCATATATATCACATATATATGACATAGGATATTTGTATATCTTATATACAATATGTATACCTCTTAAATCTATATATATCACATCCATATATCTATCAAGTTCATATATATCATATATATATTTTGGTCTCATATAGGCTATTTGTATATCCCATATAGGACACTCATATCTATCAAATCCATATATATATATATATATGTCAATTAATAAAGTTCATTCAAAGGTTGCATACGACCCTATGTAGTTAAACCTATCTATATACAATTATACATGTAACCCATATGTATATAATTATACCATTCGATGTAATTATGGGAGGGCGCATCCATTATCACACGACATGTGCTAGCTATCTATATACATGTATCGATGCCTTTCCAATCAACTTTTAACCTACGGTAGTTTCAAAGTGCATCCATAGTGAATATTTGATTTAGCTCATCATAACTTTGGTCCACGTCGCACCTGGCAGAGTAATATCTCCGTGCTGATGAACCGTCAACTCCATTACGGCGGGTGAATTGGTGATACATGTCAAACTCTTACTCGAACCCTGTTATGAATTCTATTGCGTATATTCTTGCGTGATTTGTCTCGGCATAGCACCTCTTTTCCAGCTAATGCGGTACGCAGATCCTCAGGCCGACTATCTGCGTTTACAGATTTCTCAATACCAGTACTACATAGGAGCTGTATGGGTCGCCTCACTCAGGGTTCAGTACATCCAGGTGTGACGGCTACGTATTTTCTAATATTTTACTGGTTCTCTTTGCAGGTGAAACGTATCAGTTGTGGAAGGAAAGTGCAGCGTACTGCGGCCATGGTCCACAGATAAATCGACGGTTGGCGATTCTGATGGGTTTCCCAACCAACATCGGGATTCTATGAGGATTTGTGACAGGGAAATTAGGGTTCGAGTATTCTTTTTTTTATGAGAGACCCTTCAGTAGATTTCATTGCCAAACCTTCCCCATATTTTTTTTCTGTTTTCCTTTTTCTCGACAGTTCCTCTATTTCAAGTATGGCGCAGACAGGGGGTCTGCCCTTCATTCGGACCTCTGTGACAGAGACAACCGAACATTTGGGCGTTTAACTTCTTGGTTAGAGTTTGTTCTGCGAGAGTTCGGGTTGATAATTTGTTGTTACTGCTGTCCATATCTACTGTATGGGTTGGAATCTTTGCGAGCGTGGGGTCTTTTACACCCAGATTTACTTGTGGCCGCAGAACCGGTATATACTTCCCTCGCGTCGTGTAGAGGGTTCTCCTTTTCTAGTGCTGATCATCAGCACGACGCAAGGGGTAACCCCTCTCTACCGGTAACCCTAAATTCATTCTGTATTCTATAACGAGTTGAGCTTGCGTTCCTTTGTGACATGTTTATCTGGTTCTGCTGTCGATCAAACTCTCCAAAGTTCAATCAAATTGATTTTTGTTTTTTTTTTTTTTTGGACTATATGTTTACGTTTGAACTGTTACAGTTGTCAGACATCAAAGGCGATTAGGATTCATCAGTTTCTAATTACGCCGATAGTTTCGATCTTGATTTACTGGCGATTATAAAATGGGTTCACACGAGGAAAGGGTACCGATTTACCATGTCGGTGGTCCACCTCCCTGAACGCCATCTCTCCGCCGTTATTTCTATCGTTGTGGTGATGATAATCTACCTTCAGCGCGCAAGCTCTGTCACGCGACTGGAGAGATTGAACCTCATGCTTCTGACGTATAACAATCAGTTCAGTAGGTTGCAGAACTTACTTACAGAAAGTAATCATGTCGTTGTTCATTAATGTGGGTGTGTCGATTCATACCTTGATTTAGTTTTCTTTACAGACTCACCCTGTCGCGGCCTCGTTTGCTATGGCGTGACAGAGAGTTATGGTTGGTTGACCGACGGTGGATTTCTACATTTGGGTTTTACTGTGACCGTCACTTATTTGAAATCCGATATGACTTGGTTAACCGTCTTTTCATACACCCTTTTTTTCTAAAATCATGGATCTACTGATTTATAATCGTGGCGCCCGGTGTGTGTATTGATCCCGGGGTTTTTCTTTACGCATGTCTATATGCAGGTATGTCAAACATTATTAAACCGAACTGTGGTTTTTCTCCCGGCATCTAAGTCGCAACTGTAAGCATCCTATTTGCGTTTACCCTGTTACCTATTGACAGTCTTGTTTAACGTTGTCAACAAATATTCCGAGTGCCGTGGATTCCACCAGTCGGTACTATTCCTATAGTTTCGTTTGACATATCATATAGGCAGAATAATTTTGTTTACCGTCACTCCGTTAAATAGATTGCCTATACGTTTCGTTTTCCATTATATGGATCATATATTATATATTCCGTTTAGAAATTCGTTTCGGCCAATTCGTTTTTTTTTTTGTTCTTCATACGTACAGTGTTCATATATGTGGAATTCATTTTAACAAAACGAGCCATGTCGGCCTTTACTTTTTCATATATGTTCACATCTGCGCTTCGTGCTCAAACTTTCTTTTGGCTTATATGAACCCATATATATATTAGACGTGTTTGTATCGCCTCTTTTTACATCTAGGGTTTATGTTTATAGAGTAGTCATATATTGATACTCGTTCTTTATACTTACCCATATATATATCATTTTGTGAAATGAGTACACATGCAATAGTTCATTTGAAGAGATTCGTAGAGCATAGATATAATCTATATACTTATCACTTCTTGCAAGGGTTTATGGTAAATATAACTTGAAATTTCTATTATAGTTATTTCAAGGGTTAAAGGTAGAATTTGCAATGATATGTACATGTAGGAAGTGATAAGAACTATTACTCTCGTATAATAATTTCTTTTTTTCCTTTTTTTGAATACCATATCAATTTCAGTTCGGTTACCATACTTTCCTAGCATACTTATGAGCACATAATGTCACATGGGTAGTTATATATATTTATTCAATAGTCATTATGTCGTATAACTGAATTATACTTTAGTCTTTGACTATGATGCTTAAATCAGGACTTGGAGATGGATTTCAAAACAAAGGTGCTCTATAAGGGCTATACAGATATGTTCCTTCAGAGAATAGAATTTCTTAAAAGCTAGAAAATGTTGACAACCACAATCCTACACTTTGATTTTACTTCTATGATGTCTATAGATCCACTAATATAGTTTAACTCTACCTATGAGTATAAAATTAAATAGCTATACACATATATGGTGTAGTAATCTTCACTTTTCTGGCATAAGTTCAAGTGTCAAAAATTCATTGTACTTACTTTCAGCAGTTGGTATTTATACCAGGTAACTCTAGTACTGCTATATTGTTCCTCTAGCAGATTGCATAAGCATAAAAGATCACAATTGTTTCTACATAACACAAGATAATATTTCATTTTCCATAGAAATTGAGAAACTTCAGATTTAGACCACACTTGGTTTAGAGCTTCTGAGGTTTCTCATCTTATGGATTTCTGGTCTACAACTAGACAGAATCTGGAAGGTAATTGCCTTAGGATGGATTCTGTTAAATGTAGTACCCACATTCATCAGACCATTTAATTTATTTTTCTATATGTAGCCAATTCATACCATCAGAAAATAGAATAACAGAAATTTCAGAACATACCACAATCTGCAAATGACCAACCTCCCAACCTTAGAATCCTCTTTATCTCCCAGGATTCACCCCCGAGCTGAGATCACCTCCTAGCACATATCAACCTCTGATCTGCTTAGGAGCAGCTTATTTAAGCTCATAATTCCCCAAAGCATGTTTCTAATTCTGCGTCCAGAATAGCAGGATGCTTTCTTTCCTGTTTAGCCTAGGCTTCCCATCTTGGGATTCTTTAAAGCTTCTTTAAGCTTTTCCTCAGCTTTTCCAGCTTTTTTCTCACCTCTTCCCAACTACTCCTCTTCATTGGGGAAATTTAGATTCCTCCTCAAATCTAAATTAATTTCTTTCAAGGATTTTTGAAAGATTTTTGGGGATTTGTTGCCTTATCCATCCTCATGGATTTGGCAAGTGATCTCAATTCTCTTTTTGGTCAAAATGCACAATCATTTTATTTATTTCCTCAAATAAAATATGAAAATACATTCACACCATACTCATCCCTTGGGGTCCACCCCCTTAGGATTAAAGTTCAAATGTCTAACTTTAAAAATTCAACACACAAATTGGGGGTGTTACATATTCCCCCTCTGAAAATAAACACCGTCCTCGGTGTTCTTATTCAACTACTAGAGTTCATTTAAACAAAAATGGATATCTCTCCATCATTTCAGCTTCCCTTTCCCAAGTGGCTTCTTCAGCAGTAAAGTTCTTCCACTGCACCTTTACTCTGACCACTGTTCTGTTTCTCAATTCAATTTCTTCCCGCTCCAATATTTGAAGCGGTTCTGGCAGAAACTCCCCTTCTGGTTCCACCTGTACAACATTCCAATGAACTATGTGAGAAGCATCATACACATATATTTTTAATAACGAAACATGAAATACATTATGCACTCTAACATGGGGTGGTAAGGCCAGCTTGTAAGCCACTGGTCCCACCCTTTCTAACACCTCAAAAGGCCCACAATATCTAGGAGCCAGTTTTGCACAACTTCCTGCATAAAGTGTGCTCTTTTTGGGTTTGTTGCGCAAATACACATGATCCCCCACTTTGAATTCTCGGTGCACCCTTTTCTTATCAGCATAGCTCTTCTGTCGGTCTTGTGCTGTCTTTATATTTCTCTGTATTTGTTTAACAATTCTTTCCATCTCTTGTAGTGCATCTGGTCCCAATACCAGTTTATCCTCTGGTTGACTCCAACTCAAGGGAGTACGGCACTTTCTCCCATCAAGTGCCTCAAACGGACTCATCTTAATAGAGGATTGGTAGCTATTATTATAGGCAAACTCAGCTAGATGCATATACTCTTCCCACTTTGATGGTCTATCCATCACATACATTCTCAACATATCCTCCAAGATTTGATTCGTCCTTTCTGTCTGCCCATCTGTTTGAGGGTGATAGGCAGTACTAAAATTCAGCTTAGTACCCATCCCCCCAAACAATCCCTTCCAAAATGCTGCTGTAAACTTAGCATCTCGATCTGAGACAATTACTTTGGGAACTCCATGAAGCCTTACTATCTCCTTCAAGAAAACATTGGCTACTTGAGCTGTTCCGAAAGTAGATTTCACTGGTATAAAGTGAGCAGCTTTTGTGAGAGTGTCTACTACTACCATCACAGAATCATGTTGATATTTAGTCTTGGGTAAACCTGTTATAAAATCCATGGAAACTGTGTCCCATTTCCATTCTGCAATTGGCAGGGGATTTAAAAGCCCTGCTGGATGTTGATGCTCAACTTTGACCAGTTGACATTCCATACACCTACTTAGATACTCGGCCACATCTCTCTTCATTCCTAGCCAGAACAACTTCTTTTTCAAGGCTGTTAACATCTTTTGATATCCGGGATGTCCTGCATAGGGCTGTTTATGATATTCATCTAGAATTTCTCTTTTCAATGACTCTATATTTGGAATATACAACCTGTTTTTGTAATAGAGAAGCCCTTGTGGGTTTTTAGTGTAATCTGTTTTATCCCTTTTCTGTAATTTCACCAAAAGTGCTTCATAGTAGGGATCTTGAGTTGCTGCTTTTCCCACCAATTCCTCTATCTCCATCTGGGCACTACTCCCAATGCTGTTTAAATGTTGACAAGCATTTCTACTTAAGGCATCAGCAACTTTATTTTCTTTTCCCTTGATATGTTTTATGTCCATATCAAATTCACTTAGAAAAGACAGCCATCTGGCTTGTCTTGCATTCAGGTCAGTTTGGGAAAAGAAATATTTAAGGCTCATATGATCAGTCATCAATGTGAACTTCTTCCCCAGCAGATAGTGCCTCCACATTTTTAAAGCATGAATAACAGCTGCAAATTCCAAATCATATGCAATATAATTCTGTTCATGAGTTTTCAATTTCCTAGACTCATAAGCAATAACTGAATTTTCTTGCAATAGGACTCCTCCTAGCCCCTCTCTGCAAGCATCTGTACATACCACAAACTCTTTATCAGGATCAGCAATTTTTAATATAGGAGCTGAAATAAGTTTCTGTTTCAATTGTTCGAAACTGTTTTGACATTTCTCAGTCCACACGAACTTAACACCCTTCCTTTGTAGTGAGGTTATGGGATTTTCTATAGCAGAAAATCTCTCCACAAATCTGCGATAATAGCCTGCAATTCCCATAAATGATCTTACTGCTGAGACATCAGTGGGAACTGGCCATTCTTTAATGGCTTTTATCTTTTCAAGGTCAACTGCCAACCCTTTTTCAGAAATTATATGACCCAAATATTGAATTTTATCTTTATAAAATTCACATTTACTGAACTTGGCATATAGCTGATTTTCTTTCAAAGTTTGCAACACTATTCTCAAGGGTTCCTTATGTTCTTCCTCATTTTTGGAGTAAACTAAGATATCATCTATGAACACAAGAACAAATTTGTCCAAATACTTATTCAACACACTGTTCATCAGACACATAAATGTGGCAGGGGCATTTTTCAAACCAAAAGGTAGGACTACAAATTCGTAATGCCCATACCTGGTTCGAAATGCTGTTTTGCTGATGTCTTCTTCTTTAATTCTGAGCTGGTGATACCCAGTCCTTAGGTCTATCTTGGAGAAGACTGAAGCTCCTCTCACTTGATCAAAAAGATCATCAATTCTAGGAAGTGGGTATCTATTCTTAATGGTCAATTTATTTAGTTGACGATAGTCAATACACATTCTAAAAGTTCCATCCTTCTTTTTCACAAATAAAACCGGTGCTCCCCATGGAGACACACTTGGTCTAATGTAACCCTTATCCAAAAATTCTTGCAGCTGCATCTTCAGCTCCATCAGTTCTGGCGGACTCATCCGATAAGGATCTCGGGAAATAGGTGTAGCTCCCGGCACCAGATCTATAGAAAAGTCAATCTCTCTTTTGGGGGGAAGATGAGGGATTTCCTTGGGAAAGATTTCCTTAAACTCTCTGATTACTGGTATAGCATCCAGCAACTCTTCCTCCGTTTTCTGTTCTATTTCTTCTACATGCACTGCATAGACTTGGTATCCTTTTCTAGCTGTTCTTTTCAATTGTAAGGCTGATATTTGTCTTACCACAATGGGTTTTGGTTTCCCTTTTAGGGTAAAAGGTTTCCCTTCCTCATCTACACAATGCAGGGTTTTTTCCCAGCAGTTCATCAGGGCTTTCTTCTTTTCCAACCAATCCATTCCTATCAGCAGATCATAGGATCCTAATGGCAATATGTTTAGATTTACTTCTGTTGGGAACCCATTTAATTGTATTGCTGTTTTGGGCAACTTATGTGTGACTTTTCTCTTAGTTCCAGTGGCCAGCTGTACCAACCATGACTGCTGGAATTTTTCAGGTTTAATTTTACATTTTTCTACAATTCTAGGACTAACGTAACTCAAAGAAGCACCTGGATCAATCAAAACAGTAACAGGTAGGTCAGAAATCTTACCCTCCATTTCCACCATGGTTGCTTGATGTTCTGCTTGCCGATTTTCCAGGGCTGCACTGATGGTTGGTATGTTTCTGGCTATGTCATTGACTGTTTTTGCCTCTCGCTCTCTGCTGATCATATGAATATTTCGATGGGGACAGTCCCTCATCATATGGGGTTCGCCACAACCCCAACATTTCAGAGGTTCCTTCATTCTGACTGTCCCTTCCTTTTTATTGTTCCCTTCTACTGGTTTTGAAACCACTTGGGACTGAGCAGTTTGACTTTCCTTTGGTTTGCTGAACTTTTTCCTTTGATGATCTCTACCAAAATTCCTTAAATATGTTGGTTTTGTTCTTTTGCCTTTGAACTCACCCTTGTTCAGCCAGCTCCTCCCTTGTTCCGCTTTACCTTTAAACTACTGATAGCATAATCTTGCTTTTCTAACAGCTTCATCCATGGTCTTTGGGTTGTCAAATTCAATTTTCTCCTTGTAAACAATAGGCAAACAATTTAAAAACCTTTGCACTTTTTCCTTTTCTTCCCTAATGTAAGGAACATGCCTCAGTAAATTAGTAAACTTAGTGACAAACTCATCAATAGTGAGCTGCCCTAGCCTAAGTTCATGGAATTCTTTTGCTTTATCGTCCTAATAACGTTCATTCAAATAACGACTTTTGAACTTAGTCTGAAAATATTCCCAAGTAACTATCTTTTCATCAATGGCATGCACCATTTTTGTCTCTTCCCACCAGAGTGTAGCTTTTCCTTGTAGTTGGTACACAGCTAATATAGCCTTCAGATTGCTCTCATATTCATAGACTTGGAAATACTTGATCATGTTCAGCAACCAAGCTTCAGCATCCTCCTCCTTCTCCCCATCATAGGAAGGGGGTTTGATCTTTCTAAATTCTCCCTGCAACTCTCTTTTCTGCTTATGTTGATTTCTAGCTGCATCCTCATCCTCAGATTCATCCATCTTTCTTTTTCCAGAACCTTCGCTCTCCTGGCTGTTCCGGGAAGTTAGCTCTCTAATGAGCTTTTCCTTCTCCTTACTGGCTGATGACAACATGTCATTTTGGCTTCTTAATTCAGCCAACTCTCGTTGCATCCGGTGCAACATAGCCAGTACCGGGGCATTGGGATCTGGAGTAGCAAACTCATCCCGCAGATCCACATAAATTCCTTCACCTTCAGCCATTTCAACTGTACACACTTACAACATAGATTAGCAAGGTTTATAAACTTCAGAAAAACAAAATATGTAATAAGCAGTGAGCACAAAACGATAGCCCAATTTGTTGTAACTAGTGCTCCGATACCATTTGTAACGCCTCCAATTTACGGATTTTTTTTTTTTTTTCATGTACATTTGAGTTCCCTTATTATTTACAGGATCATTTGAATACTAATTCAGCTGTTGGATATTAATTGTTCTTCCCTCTGCTCCTTTAGTATTTCTTGAAATTTTACGGAGTTTCTTGTCCACTATTCCCCTAAGGCTATTCCCATTAAATCCATATATATCACATATATATGACATAGGATATTTGTATATCTTATATACAATATGTATACCTCTTAAATCTATATATATCACATCCATATATATATCAAGTTCGTATATATCATATATATATTTTGGTCTCATATAGGCTATTTGTATATCCCATATAGGACACTCATATCTATCAAATCCATATATATATATAGATATGTCAATTAATAAAGTTCATTCAAAGGTTGCATACGACCCTATGTAGTTAAACCTATCTATATACAATTATACATGTAACCCATATGTATATAATTATACCATTCGATGTAATTATGGGAGGGCGCATCCATTATCACACGGCATGTGCTAGCTATCTATATACATGTATCGATGCCTTTCCAATCAACTTTTAACCTACGGTAGTTTCAAAGTGCATCCATAGTGAATATTTGATTTAGCTGATCATAACTTTGGTCCACGTCGCACCTGGCAGAGTAATATCTCCGTGCTGATGAACCGTCAACTCCATTACGGCGGGTGAATTGGTGATACATGTCAAACTCTTACTCGAACCCTGTTATGAATTCTATTGCGTATATTCTTGCGTGATTTTTCTCGGCATAGCACCTCTTTTCCAGCTAATGCGGTACGCAGATCCTCAGGCCGACTATCTGCGTTTACAAATTTCTCAATACCAGTACTACATAGGAGCTGTATGGGTCGCCTCACTCAGGGTTCAGTACATCCAGGTGTGACGGCTACGTATTTTCTAATATTTTACTGGTTCTCTTTGCAGGTGAAACATATTAGTCGTGGAAGGAAAGTGCAGCGTACCGCGGCCATGGTCCACAGATAAATCGACGGTTGGTGATTCTGATGGGTTTCCCAACCAACATCGGGATTCTATGAGGATTTGTGACAGGGAAATTAGGGTTCGAGTATTCTTTTTTTTTTTATGAGAGACCCTTCGCCGATTTCATTGCCAAACCTTCCCATAGTTTTTTCTTTGTTTTGATTCCCATGCGATATCCCCAAGTATGGCGCAGACAGGGGGTCTGCCCTTCATTCAGACCTCTGTGACAGAGACAACAGAACATTTGGGCGTTTAACTTCTTGGTTAGAGTTTGTTCTGCGAGAGTTTGGGTTGATAATTTGTTGTTACTGCTGTCCATATCTACTGTATGGGTTGGAATCTTTGCGAGCATGGGGTCTTTTACACCCAGATTTACTTGTGGCCATAGAACCGGTATATACTTCCCTCGCGCTTTGTAGAGGGTTCTCCTTTTCTAGTGCTGATCATCAGCACGACGCAAGGGGTAACCCCTCTCTACTGGTAACCCTAAATTCATTCTGTATTCTATAACGAGTTGAGCTTGCGTTCCTTTGTGACATGTTTATCTGGTTCTGCTGTCGATCAAACTCTCCAAAGTTCAATCAAATTGATTTTTGTTTTTTTTGTTTTTTTGGACTATATGTTTACGTTTGAACTCTTACAGTTGTCAGACATCAAAGGCGATTAGGATTCATCAGTTTCTAATTACGCCGATAGTTTCGATCTTGATTTACTGGCGATTATAAAATGGGTTCACACGAGGAAAGGGTACCGATTTACCATGTCGGTGGTCCACCTCCCTGAACGCCATCTCTCCACCATTATTTCTATCGTTGTGGTGATGATAATCTACCTTCAGCGCGCAAGCTCTGTCACGCGACTGGAGAGATTGAACCTCATGCTTCTGACGTATAACAATCAGTTCAGTAGGTTGCAGAACTTACTTACAGAAAGTAATCATGTCGTTGTTCATTAATGTGGGTGTGTCGATTCATACCTTGATTTAGTTTTCTTTACAGACTCACCCTGTCGCGGCCTCGTTTGCTATGGCATGACAGAGAGTTATGGTTGGTTGACCGACGGTGGATTTCTACTTTTGGGTTTTACTGTGACCGTCACTTATTTGAAATCCGATATGACTTGGTTAACCGTCTTTTCATACACCCTTTTTTTCTAAAATCATGGATCTACTGATTTATAATCGTGGCGCCCGGTGTGTGT
Source organism: Pinus albicaulis (assembly GCA_034641835.2). Lineage (NCBI taxonomy): Eukaryota > Viridiplantae > Streptophyta > Pinopsida > Pinales > Pinaceae > Pinus > Pinus albicaulis. The sequence continues at coordinate 59,870 of JAXQQM020093280.1, read as the reverse complement.
ATTGATCCCGGGGTTTTTCTTTACGCATGTCTATATGCAGGTATGTCAAACATTATTAAACCGAACTGTGGTTTTTCTCCCGGCATCTAAGTCGCAACTGTAAGCATCCTATTTGCGTTTACCCTGTTACCTATTGAAAGTCTTGTTTAACGTTGTCAACAAATATTCTGAGTGCCGTGGATTCCACCAGTCGGTACTATTCCTATAGTTTCGTTTGACATATCATATAGGCAGAATAATTTTGTTTACTGTCACTCTGTTAAATAGATTGCCTATACGTTTCATTTTCCATTATATGGATCATATATTATATATTCCGTTTAGAAATTCGTTTCGGCCAATTCGTTTTTTTTTTTTCTTCATACGTACAGTGTTCATATATGTGGAATTCATTTTAACAAAACGAGCCATGTCGGCCTTTACTTTTTCATATATGTTCACATCTGCGCTTCGTGCTCAAACTTTCTTTTGGCTTATATGAACCCATATATATATTAGACGTGTTTGTATCGCCTCTTTTTACATCTAGGGTTTATGTTTATAGAGTAGTCATATATTGATACTCGTTCTTTATACTTACCCATATATATATAATTTTGTGAAATGAGTACACATGCAATAGTTCATTTGAAGAGATTCGTAGAGCATAGATATAATCTATATACTTATCACTTCTTGCAAGGGTTTATGGTAAATATAACTTGAAATTTCTATTATAGTTATTTCAAGGGTTAAAGGTAGAATTTTCAATGATATGTACATGTAGGAAGTGATAAGAACTATTACTCTTGTATAATAATTTCTTTTTTTCCTTTTTGTGAATACCATATCAATTTCAGTTCGGTTACCATACTTTCCTAGCATACTTATGAGCACATAATGTCACATGGGTAGTTATATATATTTATTCAATAGTCATTATGTCGTATAACTGAATTATACTTTAGTCTTTGACTATGATGCTTAAATCAGGACTTGGATATGGATTTCAAAACAAAGGTGCTCTATAAGGGCTATACAGGATATATTCCTTCTGTAGAATAGAATTTCTTTAAAAGCTAGAAAATGTTGACATGTACAATCCTACATCTTTGATTTACTTCTATGATGTCTATAGATCCACTAATATAGTTTTCCACTTACCTATGAGTATAAAATTTCACAGTTATACACATATATGGTGTAGGTAATCTTCACTTTTCTGGCATAAGTTCAAGTGTCAAAAATTCATTGTACTTACTTTCAGCAGTTGGTATTTATACCAGGTAACTCTAGTACTGCTATATTGTTCCTCTAGCAGATTGCATAAGCATAAAAGATCACAATTGTTTCTACATAACACAAGATAATATTTCATTTTCCATAGAAATTGAGAAACTTCAGATTTAGACCACACTTGGTTTAGAGCTTCTGAGGTTTCTCATCTTATGGATTTCTGGTCTACAACTAGACATAATCTGGAAGGTAATTGCCTTAGGATGGATTCTGTTAAATGTAGTACCCACATACATCAGACCATTTAATTTATTTTTCTATATGTAGCCAATTCATACCATCATAAAATAGAATAACAGAAAATTTAGAACATACCACAATTTGCAAATGACCAACCTCCCAACCTTAGAATCCTCTTTATCTCCCAGGATTCACCCTCGAGATGAGATCACCTCCTAGCACAGATCAACCTCTGATCTGATTAGGAGCAGCTTATTTAAGCTCATAATTCCCCAAAGCATGTTTCTAATTCTGCGTCCAGAATAGCAGGATGCTTTCTTTCCTGTTTAGCCTAGGCTTCCCATCTTGGGATTCTTTAAAGCTGCTTTAAGCTTTTCCTCATCTTTTCCAGCTTTTTCTCACCTCTTCCCAACTACTCCTCTTCATTGGGGAAATTTAGATTCCTCCTCAAATCTAAATAAATTTCTTTCAAGGATTTTTGAAAGATTTTTTGGGATTTGTTGCCTTATCCATCCTCATGGATTTGGCAAGTGATCTCTAATTCTCTTTTTGGTCAAAATGCACAATCATTTTATTTATTTCCTCAAATAAAATATGCAAATACATTCACACCATACTCATCCCTTGGGGTCCACCCCCTTAGGATTAAAGTTCAAATGTCTAACTTTAAAAATTTAACACACAAATTGGGGATGTTACACTTAAAAATAGTGTTGTAAATAATTTGAGAATTGATATAGCAAAATCTTGCACTTCTCAAGATAAATTACTAAAGCTAAAGTGTGATACCATGTGTAATTCAATAGCCCCATTGTCACCTCACCATCCTCTTTTCACTTCGGGCTAGCTCTCCTCCAACTCAAGGGGGGTTCTCCCTAGTAGATGTTAGGGATCTAATGGCCCAACCAAACCAAGTCAAGAGCCCCCTAACTCTCTATGTTTACTACTATAAATCAAAATATTGAACAATAGGGTCAGACATGCATCCTGAAGATAAAATTTCCAGGGTATTTTTGGGTAATTTCAAAGGGAAAGTCCCCAAACACATATAATCAAGGAATTATAACGTGATTTCAAACATTAAATATCAACAAAATCGTTTAAATGATATTTAAAGGAAAAAAGTGATGGAATATAGAAAGTGCCTTACTTAAATTCTCTAAGGATTTTTCAATAGTTGCTCCAAAAGCTTCACTTCAAGGCCCTTCAAGATCGTCTCCAACAATGCTATACCACCAGCTTCAACAATGTTGCTCCAAAAATGTCCCCAAGGTCTTCACAACAAGTTTACTAGAAGTTTCTCCAACAATATATTCAATAAGGTCTTTATTGTCAACTCGTCTCTTGCTTGGGTGCCTTAATGTGCAATGACATGTTTCCAGGACTGAATTCAATGCAAGGCATATTTGAAACTCTAACTCTGTCGTCCGGTGTCTTATTAGAAATTATTTCAGTTTTCATTTTGTGTTTTGAAGTTATATATTGTTTTCAAGTTTTTACATTTATAATTTTATTGCAATTTGGCAGACTGATCAGAGCAGTGCAAGAACAACCCCGAGACGGGATGATCACGGAAAGAGGCCAGCGGAAGAACATGTAAAGAGCCAGCATTGCTCTATCTTCAGGTATTTTAGTTATTTACATAATTGAAATAATATTAATTTTGTTCAAATATGCAGACACCTAGCCATGGTACGCCTAATCATTCCCTCTTTGAGGAAGAGCTTTATTCATCCCTATCTCTAGTGTTCTTGTTGTGAAAAAAGGCACAAGATGCAAGGTCAGAATTTAATACTTTGATAGACGCACCTCAAACACTTGAAACAGAAGAGAGGATAAAACAACTTATGAGCCAGCTAGAAACATATAAGGTAATAATAAAAATTCAAAAGGATATTTTTTTTGTTCTACATGAGATGAATTGTGATAGTTTGATTTTTAATTTTTACATTGACTAAACTAACAAAAAGTTCTTTTGTATGTAGCGTTTTCTGGCATTTGCTGAACCCGGTGTTGGTGGTAGTGGGACACGAGGGCAAGAGATTGCCCAACAACCCTTTCGTACACCTTCTACTCCTTTAGGTGCCAGCCAAGAAACACACCCTGCCCAAGCAGACACCCAGCCAACCGCTGAACGTGTTGGCAATGATGAGGCTGATATGGCCAACTACATTATTGCGTTTCCTGGAGCTACACATGTCAGCTCCACAGGGACCATTAATGGCACATTGTTGGTGAATGATGAAGGTGTCCCTATAAATCATGTACAACTCCCAGGTAAATTTTAATATTTTAACTATTTCATGTACTTTATCTAAAACATATTTATCATGATTTTTATTTTTAAATTAATGATAATATCTTCTTTTTCTTTTGGTTTTATTCTGTGTAGGAAACAATGAGTTCTACAGGATTCTGGAGAGCCATGCGTTGGTAATTTTGGCCCAACCATACGTACAGGGTGGAATTCCCAGAATTCCAACCTGAAAAAAGAACTTCTAGATTATCTAGAAGCCCTTTTTGGGGTCGGCACATTTGACAGAAAAGCGGTGGCTCAGGTAGCCGGCAAATATTTGAAATATACCAGGGACACCTATAGGACGCAATTACAATTTAACCCTAGATATGAGCGTCCTCTCGCAGTTTCAGAGAGTGAGTGGAGAGCACTCATCCATGACGGAAAAGAGAAAAGGGCAAGGAAAGAAGGAAAAATGCCAACTGGACCCGCAAGGTAAATTACAACTTTAATTCAATAGCTTTAATTTTCTTTATGTCTAAAATAAAAGTGTGCTACGTCATATCTAACTTCAATCTTTTGATGCTAGGTTGCCTGACACCTCAAAGGCAACCAAAGCTAGGATTGAGAAAAAGGGCCATCACAAGCTAGGCCAGGGTGGCTACTTGAAATTAGCTGCAAGAATTGTAATTAAGTAGCTAAACATCTTATAATTAATTGTATCGCCTTCCAACGTTTTGTAATCCTATCAAATATGATTAAAAATACACAATCATATGTAATGTAGGGTGATGACTTCGGAACAGAAACTACAGAGGAAGATAAAAATATCACTTTCCATTTCGGCTATCAAGCTGTAGTTGAACGTCGCAGAAGCTTGGGGCAGGTCCCAAGATCCAGAATGCCTGATAAGGTAAAACATTAACCTTTCAATATGTTTTTTTTCGTCCATAAATTTAATGTCTAACAAATTTGTTTAAATCAGGGGAGCAGCACTACCGACGAGGCAAATAACCCAGTTTTAGAGCCAGATGTAGATGATCCTCACGTGCAACCTAATCATTGTAGTGGGGACCAGGCCGACAATGCTACTATCAGTGAGGGCCGTGACGGTAATTAATTTCCACTTATAATTTTTTCTAATTATACCTTGATGGTTGTCCTTATAGCATTTTTTGTTTAAATGACAGAGAATGTTTCCCTTGAGGATCTTACCACCAGAGAGGAAGACAGGGCAACAGTCCCAACGGCGACAACTGGTGCACCAGGTAAATAATCTCATTGCAATTTTTTTTATTAATATTACCGAACTAGTTCAATGATATTTAAAAACCGACAATTAAAATTTAATATTATCTATTTTTGTAGGCAATGCCCCGTCACTGGATGAGACCAGACATCGTGACTACGCAACTAGGTCAGCGCCGACAACTGGTGCACCAGGTAAATAATCTCATTGTAATTTTTTTTATTAATATTACCGAACTAGTTCAATGATATTTAAAAACTGACAATTAAAATTTAATATTATCTATTTTTGTAGGTGATGCCCTGTCACTGGATGAGACCAGACATCGTGACTACGCAACTAGGTTAGCAGTGCGGGTCGAAAGGCACGAAACAGGAGCAGAGCACGATGATATTGATGATGTAATTAGGAGCTTTAGAAATAGGAAGAAGAAAAAGAAAAAGAAAATTTGATAATGTAAAATATTGTATTATTATAAGACAAACGTTACCATACTTGGAACGTTTTTTGCATTATATAAAAAACTCATTTATCATACTATTTTTATGTCAAGAATTAATTGCAATGTTTCCTTGCGTACTTTTTGTTGAATTGTTTTTTATTAGTTATTGAATTTTTTTTTTTATACTCATGAAAGTAAAAAATGAAATATAGATTGGGTATTGGGGAATTGAGAGTGATGTGAGGGGGGGGGGAGGGGCAATAAGAGCTTCCACCTTCACATGGTTGGCCCTGTTTAGTAGAGAATAATTTATTGGAGCGATTTAATCTTGGAGCAAACCTCCCTTGATCCAGCGTAGCAACAAAAAAGTCACTGTTGACTTAGTTGCTACTCTTTCAGATCGTGGGAGGCTTGTTCGAAGTTCATGCGACTCCAATAAATTGTTCTTGAAACGAAGAGGAGCTTATTCAGGTATGTTTTGACATTTTCAACATATGTTCTAACATTATCATAAGAATGCATCTTAGATTAAAAAATACTACATCAATTACTTGTATTTATTGTATAGATAATGATGGATTTTGATTGACTTGGCAGTGCAGGTACAAATCCTCTTGCATCATGAGCAATACAACTTGTCAACCAGGGTCATGTCTAGGATATTTTTGCTTGTGCATTTGACCAAGTTCGTAATGACACATTTTGTAAGTTCCTTTACAGTTAATATGGAAAACCTTTGCAACAAGAAAAGGTATGAACATATTACATAGCCCATCAAGTCAATCATGAAATATGACACCTATTAGTATAGGAGTCTAACACTAACTATGTTATCACTCAGATTTTCCTTGAAGTTGTAGAGAAGAGGAAAGGGGTCCGAGGTAACCACAAACCAATATTTTAGGTATAGAATCTAGCCAATCTGTACCCAGAGAGGGCTCTCTCTTTAAAATTTAGCTTTGTTTTGAAATATATTAGGCTATTTATAAAGTTCAAGGGTTTTGATTGAATTTAGGTGGTGGAATTCAATAGTTGAGGGCAAGATTGAAGTAATTCAGTCCATTGGGCTATGGAGTCAAAAAGATGGCTTCACTGGATTAAGTTTCTAAACAAAAGATGGTTTTACAGGGCAAGATAATCAAACAAAGAACAATTTTATATCTTTAAAGCGAATGAGATGGAATTAAAATGGATGAAAGGCAATTAAGAATATTTCAACACATTCAAAGAGGGAAATTGAGTGATTATCAATAAAGAGCATTCAAGTATTCTTTACTAAATAATCAAAATTATTAAACTAGTAAAACAGGAGAAATTAAGAATTCATTGTTTAAAACCAGTTTAGAAGAAAACACTTAGAATAACGATGATTAAAATCATATTACACTTAAGAACTTTCTGATTTAATCTTTTTCATTAGCTATTTAGAAATGAAAACACAGTGATATGATAAACATATATAAAGACTTTAAAACACAAGAGAAAGGTGACTTATTGATCTGTAGTTTGACACATGAATCCTGTAAAAAGTCTTTCGCATCAATTCATCATCCAGCAAGCCACAAAAAATTTCTCCAATAGCTCTTTATTCCGAAAAATTCAATATTATAGCAAAGTATAAGAATCCACCCTCAATACTCTAATTGAGGGAGTATTTATACAAAAAATTATCAAAAATATCTCATAACAAATTGAGATATAATCTAGGGTGACTCATGAATAAGTTACAATAAAAATAGAGACAAATGGTCTCGTAGATAAGATGAAAAGTAATTGATGTTGCACTGTTTCCTTCTTTTGAGAATGTGCTGGAGGCAGGCCCTATGTTTTCGCCCGTTGTTGTCATCCTCAGTAATTCTGTTCTGACTGCCTTGCTTTACTGATACTCTTTTTTTTCACTGATACACTTTGACGTCTGCTTATCCTTTTTATCATGGTATACTATAGTAAATAGACAAAATTTCATATAAGGATAAATTTTACAAAAGTTCCAACAGTTCTTCCCACCATTTATCTTCTGGTATTCTGGTCCGTTGAAGTTTTCTCAATGTTTCATCAGCCTCAGCATATCTGAAAAAGGTAGGCTGAATTGGAAACAAATGCTTTACTTCATGCTCAAGATAAAATAAATTTTCCAATCTGTCATGAAGATTTTTTCCTGTTGGCAATGCTGCTTCTGATGTACTAGTTGAAGAATTGGCTTGATTGTCAGCATACTTGTCCAATTTTTCAACATAGCTTTCAAGGTCCATTAGTTTATCCTCTGAAACTATAGGACCGAGCAATCCTTTTTTCAACAAAATATCAAATCTTTCTCTGAAGGCAATGATTTCTTTTTGCATATCTGAGCACCTTCGTTCTAGATTCTACATAAGGGTTCTCTTAGTAAAAACTCTTTTTATTTCCAAAATTGTTCCGGTCCTGTCCTGAATACCAAGTTCTGCAAGTTGGTGTCTGGTTTCAGTGTTTAGAAATTGTATGAGTTGATTGGCTTCCTCAGGCCTATTTCCCAATTCTTCTCTTGTACTTTGAACTTCTTCTATAGCCAATTTGACTAAATCATTCTGTTCATACATAATCTGAATTGAAGACCAAACATCCTTTATTGATTGGATAATATTGTCCCAAAGAATTTCATTTATTTCCTTTAAAGGTTTCTCCAATGTGAGATCATTTTTCAATGCTTTAACCAATTTTTCTAATCTTTTGACCTCTCTTGTTTTATCAGCAACACTCATTTTTGAGAGATCATATCTTTGTTCTAAATTAGTAAGTTGTAACTTTGTGTGCTAGAGTTCTGTTACTTGAAGTTTCAATTCATTCGTTGACTTTTATTAATTCTTCAGAACTCAAATTGGAAGTATTTACCTGTGATAGCTCTGTTCGCCGACCTGTTGTGGATGTACCTGTACCTATAATTTCCTCTGTTGTTGATGCTGGAATATTAGAATATTTGTTATTTAATGCCTGTTCAAGCTCTTTTTCTGTTTCATTTAGTTGCTCATTCAATTTCAAAAGCAACTCCATCATTTCTTCTTCAGAATTTTTCTTTATCATCTCTTCAGTTTGTGGATGTCTTGAAGCTGGCAATTTCAACTGCTTTCTCAAAGCTGCAATATCATCATATTTTTTCTTGATTAGGGCCTCTATACCTTTGACATATTTAGGATTGTGACCCAATCCAATGATTATTTCCTCCAATGTCTTTATCCTGTTGTCTTTGGCCTGGGAAGAGGCTTTTTCAAGCTGCAATTGCACATTAGTGTTCTCCAAAGAATCCTGCAACTTCTGAGTTGCCATTTCTTTATCTGTTAGAGTAGAATAGATCATTTCACCAGTCTGCTTATGTAACTCAATATGATCTAAAGGATGAATATCCTTTTCTAAGACTTCAAAATTTGTTCTAATATAATCTGCAGTTGTTTGAGGTTGCTGCACTTTTGGTTTGAAGTGACTCATTATCATTTTGCCTTGCTGAATGTCATAAGCTGACATCAATCTTTCTTCATTCTTAGGAGCCATCTTCAAATACTGATTGTAAACTTGGAGTCTTAGTGGATCATTCATGGATTTTATATTGATAAAGGTTATCTTTATATCTCCTGCATCTTTAACTGGTGGTTTGAAATAAGATATTTCAACACTCTGTTTCTTTTGCAGCTCTTTTCTCTCTAAAGTAGTGGATGCCCCACTGACTGTACTTGTTTGTTGACTATCCAAATCTTCTCTCTGGCTATCAGGAATTTCCTAAACAAAATCTACTTCTGGAAGAGGATTTAATTTTTGTCTTTTAGCATGAGGCTATTATGAAGATCCACCAACAGCGGTAGCAACTTCAGCATCTCTCTTCTTGCCTTTTTCTATATTGATAGAAGTTTGTAAAATTGAAATTTCTGGCTCATTGATCTGAATAGGAGAAATTTGTACTTGAACCTGTTCTTTATAAGTCTCAAGTTGCTCTGTCATTGTGAATTTTTCAAATACTTGTATGTAAGGCTCCTTTTCTTTTCCTTTAGATTGTACTATGGCCAATGCACTGATCTCCTGTAAATTTTGCTGAGAAGTCCCTGCAGAAGAAGGACCAATACCTGGTATCTGCACCTGTCCAAAAGAAGTATTATGAGATGTATCCCATGTCACGTCATGATATTCAATGCAACAGACATTCTGGACTTCCTCCCACCATAGGGTGGCCTTTTCTCTCAATTGATATATAGCCAACCCGGATTTAAGATTGTTGTCGTAATAATAAACTTGAAAGTATTTGTTCATATTAATCAATGCAGCTTCAACCACCTCCTCCTCTTCTCCATTAAACTGAGGTGGTTTTATCTTTTGGAACTCACCTTGTAGTTCCACTTTTTGTTTCTTAATTTATTGTTGTTCTGACACATTACTAGACTCAACCTCATTATATTTTATATCTTTGTTACTTTGATGTGAATGGCTTATTTCCACTCTGTCATTGGTTTGTTCCTTAGCTTGTCGTTTATTTTCTTCCTGCGTATCTCTATCAGGACTGGGTTGTAACACTCCTTGATTCTATTTATCAAAGAGGCTTTTGAGTATCCTTTAATTATCTTGCATCAAGTGCTCATTGTCACTCCTAACCCGGACCATTTCTTCCCGTAACTTCTGCACAGTGCTTAGCAGAATATTGGTTTGGTGTTGTTGTTTTTCCAGCAGTCTACTGGTTTGTTAGTGTTGGTCCACACTTAGCTGAATCCACATTTCTGGATTCATTTCCAGTTGGGATTGGGGTGTAGGTTCCCTTGGGTTTCGGGGCATTTGTTGTGTCGATGACCTCCTCATTTTTCTTTCTCTATCTTATTTATTTTTTGTGCATCATTTACACACAATAGTTTATCATGTTAGGTGACCCATTAGATCACAGCGTATGAACGTTGCTCTGATACCACTTGTAAAATTCATGACAGTTCAACCATAAAAATAAATTTTACTTTTGCATTATTTAGTTAGACATGAATATAATTCTAAGAATCTGAATTCCACAATTGAATTTGGGACCATAGTGAATTTTCCATATATTGTTCTATTAAAATATCCAAACCTAAAATAACATAGTCATATCTATATAATTATCAATCCTTAACTCTGATCGACATTTCTACATAAAATTTATTGTCACAGATTCATTTTTACATAATAACATGAGCTTACTATAAATGTTGTACCTATGGCATGGATATTTAATAGTTTGGCAGATCTCTACGCTCGACTTGCATTTATCATATCATTAATGATATATGTGTCATGGATTCAATATTTAATGTTGGATTTACTATACGGTACCATTTCATGTAACCTACATTTAAGTGGAGGACACTTTCCCTCTTGACCACCGTTGGATCTATCGTTGTTATCTTCGAGCTTTGGATTAGTATGATGACCCATCCCAAACCCTAACTGAATCTTTCATTGTGAGCTAGGCTCTGTGGCATTGCCTCTATGCAACCACACCACAACCCTAACTTGCTCGGCCTTTCAAACTCCCCACTTGGCGCTGGCGGCCGAGGTGTCTCTACATGTATGAGCTTATGCCCCCACAGTCCTGTAATAGAATATTTTCTTACCTTCTTGGCATAGTCGCAAACCGGTTCTTGAATATTATGAAGTATGCTTCATTGTTTTTCACAATTTAAGTAGGTATTCGAGTAAGTGACAAGACTTTTCTCCACGACTGGTAGCCTACCTTATGGTTATGGTTCAACAATGTAGATCTTATGGCTTTGTTCTTTGGACACAACTGCCCACATCTCTGTTTTTTGGGTACAACCACCCACACGCCTCGGATGGTAAGATTTTCTAAAAACCCAGTTCCCCATACTAGCTTCTTGCTCATTTATGCTTTATTTGGTAGCTTATATTTATGATTCGTCTGCCTTTTTCACATTTAGGGTTTGCAGTTGTAGCCTGCGAAGAAATTTCGCTCAGGTAAACGTAATTTCTATCCATGTTCCTTTAGTTTCACAATTTGTTCAATTGTTAGAGGTTTAAGATTCTAATCTTGATGTCATGTATTGAAGAAGGTAACTCTGTGGTTCAATGGAAAGGATTCTCGAATGCGTGTGCCTTTCCTTTGGAGGGCTTTGATGGTACATTCTGACATTCAGCTGGTTTCCCTTAATAGTTATCAGGATCTCATTGATAGTCTTTTAACGTTCTCGGATTAAGCCTTCCGGGCTTGGCTTAGTGAGTGTTGCGACTTAATGAATTTTATAAACTGGTTTAGTGGCCTTGTGCTTCAATACATTTCTTCTTCCATGTAATGTCGAGGGCTCTGCCGGTGAAGTATTTACATGCTATATTTTCCTTCGAATTCTTGTTTGTAATTTTAAAGGTTTTAATCCTAGCTTTCGGTCGAGTATTTGGCATGACTAAGAGGAAATATTCCTATAAGAAAAAGTATTTATTGTCTATCCTTTACTATGGAAAATACTTGACTCATGTAATTTTAAGTGATAATCTTTTGATTTTTATTTAATTTTCGGCTTCTTTTTGTAAATTGGAAATGCCACTTTTATCTTTTGTTTTCGTATACATGTGTAAATGTACAACATTCTTTCCTTTCCTATTGGATTATTGCTTCAGTTGAAATGATGGTTTAAATGACTTGCATTTACTGTTACATGTAGCAGAGTTTAGCACTTTGTTTCCCACAATAATTTCTGCGGAAGAAATTTTGCTATATTGAATATATGTATTTGACATTGGATATTGAATTTCCTAGAGCTTTATGTTTACAGTCCCTTAACACAGAAAATTTTCCTTTAATCTATTTTATTGTTTCCATTTCCTCGTTTATTTAAAGGTTGTCGAACCATCTAATTGCAGAGTTATTACCCTACAACCTGTTGTCCATGTATATCATATATTTCCGGTCAACGACCAATTTTGGGGTCTGGGGTTTCGACCCTGGCCCCTGAGCTAACAATTCACCTGGTTCATACTTCTTGGTTATTTATTTTATGTCCAGTGTTTAGCTTGGTATTTTTAGTTACTATACACACTGCATTTCTTAAGTATCAGACTATAACTTCAATATAAGATTTTGTTACACAACCCCCATATATATATATATATATATAGACACACACACATATATTAGTTCTACAGTAAGTCTGAAATATTTTGACACAGCGGAAGCAATGGAATTTATTAAACACCCACAATGGATCTGCAACAACCCAATAAACACCCGTTTTCCTTATCGGAACCAGAATTCTTTGAATAGGCTAAAAAATATGCTTTCCTCTTTCGGCTTCCGATCTATCTCTTTTTATAATTTCAAAAACAGTGTTGAATGCCTGTTCTAACAAGAAACTATGTATATTTCTGCGCCCAGATCTGGCCGATCGAACGGCTCAAATCAATTCGCAAATCGCTCCGTTTCAACCTTTGGCGTTCACCACAATTCCGATGCAATGCCAATCGGCGATCACAATTCGCAAGTGATTGGATTGTCACAACTGTCAGCAGCTTCCACAGTTCCGATGCGATATCAATCAGAGATCGCAAGTTGCAATGGTTGAACAATGTCCCTTTCGTAGCGACGCGATATTTCCCGGACCCGATCTCACTTCAAACAAGTTTTTATAACATTTTGCGTCTGGGGTCCATTATTATATGTTGCAATATGGAACACCTCTTCGGTCTGATGCGATGATTTCACACGGACCCGATAACTCATACAAATCAGCCAATATATTTTTCAAATCCGCGCAAAGGTTCCACTAAGTGCTTTTCCTACGCCAATTCTCTGTGTTAACAAATTTTTCGCTCGCGGATTCAACGATGCCATGTTTGCTTTAATAACAGGAATTTTTACAGTTTAAAATGGAAACACAGGCCACCACCATCACAAGAAATTACATAAAAGAAGGACCAATGGTCAAGCTTCACGGACTCCTTAAACAAATAAGCACACAACATTAATTTTACTCATAGAAAACAGTAGAACAGAGTCTCACTTTAGGCCAAATGATAAAATGAAATGACCTTTATCAAACAAAACACAGTCCGCACCCTCCTTCTGCAATCTCACTCCACTCCAAACCTTATCAAAAATCTCTTGCTCATTACATTTTTCTCTTTTTATTATCCACTAATTCCTCTAACAATAGCTAATGCAATCTCCTATTTTTTTAAAGATCTAATAGAAATCTTCTATTTCGTTGCTTCTCATGCACACCTATACTAAAAACTCTTATCTATAAATCTAAAATAAGACAGTCTCACTTATTACAATAATAAATGATAACAACTATTTGAGAAGTCCAACCTCCTCAGTAAAACTGATTTTGATCAACAGTCAATGAATTTCACCCTGTTTAGCCACAACGTGTAAACAAATCTTCACATTTCTGGCTAATACCGATGCTCCTGCATCAGAATTCCGGGGAAGAAAATATTTTTCCTTTAAACTTTCAGGGCTTACTCCGTATTTCTGTAGTTCAACTACTGTTAACCAACTTGAATCTTCCACTAGCTGCTCCTTCCACTTAACTAGATACTGGAAATATGTCTGCCCACGAGTTTTCTTGGATATTCTTAGATCCAAGATAGCTTCAACTTCTTTCTTGGATGATTTTGGTACCTGTTCCTTCCAATCCATGGTTTTAACTTCATCACCTGTGGCTTCATTCTGCAACTTGGTCTCTGCCTCTCTGAATGGATATAAATCTGCAACATTAAAAATGGGGGATATTCCGATCCCTTCCGGCAACTCAATCTCATATGCATTGGATGAAAATTTCCTTTTAATTTTACAAGGTCCTATATTCTTCATTTTCAGCTTGTTATAAGTTTTTGTAGGAAATCTCTCTTTCCTCAAATATGCCATGACTAAATCTCCTACTTGAAACTCTTTTTCTCTTCTTTTCAGATCTGCTCTCTGTTTGTATCTACCGCTGCTTTCTTGTAATTTACCTTTGACTTCTTCCTATAGCCTCTGCATTTGTTCAACAAAATATTCAGCACTTGCACTTCTGACTTCCTGTTTTCCCAAATCCCTAAGCTCATATACTCCTCTTGGATGCATTCCAAAGATAATATGAAATGGACTCATTCCAGTGCTTCGGTTTGGTGTATCATTGTAAGCGAATTTAGCTTGAGCTAATTCCAAATCCCACTGTTTGGGATTCTAATGTACCAAACTCCTTAGTATATTTCCCAAGCTTCTGTTCACGACTTCAGTTTTTCCATCTGTCTGAGGATGGTACGTTGAACTAAAACTGAGTTTAGTCCCCAGTTTCTTCCAAAGTGTCCTCCAGAAATGCCCTACAAATTTAATATCTTGATCTGATACAATACTTATAGGTAAACCATGCAATCTTACAATCTCTGAAAAGAATAAATTTTCTATGTATGTTGCATCACTAGATTTCTTACAAGCAATAAAATGGGCCATTTTAGAAAATCTGTCTACTACAACATAAATAGAATCGTTTCCTCTCTGAGTTTTTGGTAAACCTAGAACAAAGTCCATACTAACTGCATCCCATGGTCGATCTGGTATGGGAAATCGCTGATATAGTCCTGTATTCTGACTCCTTCCTTTGGCATATTGACATACCCTGCATTTCTCAACAAAATTTTTAACATCAGTTTGCATTTTAGGCTAGTAATAAAAAGAATTTGCCTGAGCGAAGGTTTTATCTTGTCCAAAATGACCAGATAACCATCCACTGTGCTTCTCCTTAATTATGTTCTCCCTCATGGAACATTTAGGAATACATAATTTGTTGCTTTTAAATAACATGCCTCCTTGAATAAGGTAGTCCATCCATTTACTTCTGTTATGGCTTACTGGATTCTGAACTGTTGTGTAGATGTCTCTAAAATCCTCATCATCCTTGTACATTTCCATCATTTCTTCAAAACCTAAAACACCCACTTTAAACTCTTGTAAAAGAAGACTTACCCTGATTAATGCATCTGCTACTTTATTAGACTTACCACTTTTATGCTTTATTACAAAAGTGAAACTTTGTAGAAATTCCACCCATTTGGCATGCTTCTGATTTAGCTTTGGCTGGTTATTAATAAACTGCAAAGCGTGATTGTCTGAATATAAGATGAATTCCTTTGGCAGTAAGTAATGCCTCCACTTTTTCAATGCCTGCACAATAACGTAAAATTCTTTATCATAAGAAGAATATTTTTTTTTCACATCATTTAGTTTCTCGCTGAAATATGCTATCGGTATTTTCTCTTGGCTCAGTACCGCACCAACTGCTACTCCACTTGCATCGGTTTCTACTTGAAATACTTTCTCAAAATTAGGCAATGCTAGAATTGGCTTTTCTGTTATCTTCTTTTTCAGCAGATTAAAGTTCCTGTCTGCAGCTTCTATCCATCGAAATGGCTGGTTGACCTCCTTGATTGTCTCAAGGATTGGTGCACAACTTGACTAAACCCTTTTATAAATTTCCTGTAAAAACTAACAAGTCCATGGAAAATTCTTACCTCAAATGCATTTCTGGGAGTGGGCCAGTTCCTGACTTCTTGTACCTTCTCCGGATCCAATTTCAAACCTTCTTTGGAAATTACAAATCCTAAGTACACCAGATCTTCTTTCATGAAACTACACTTCTTCAAATTGATTAGTAGTTTTTCATTCTGTAGAGTTTTCAGGGCTAACTTCAAATGTTCTAAATGCTCCTCTTTACTTTTGCTAAAGACCAGAATATCATCAAGGTAAAAAACGACAAATTTACCTGCATACTCCTTCAAGACCTCGTTCATTAGTCTAATTAATGTACTAGGTGCATTAGTGAGCCAAAAAGGCATCACTAGCCACTCATACAATCTACTATTTGTTTTGAAAGCCGTTTTCCATTCATCGCCTTCCCGAATCCTGATCTGATGATACCCGCTTTTCAAATATATCTTAGTAAAGTACCTAGATCCACTTAAATAGTCCATTAAATCATCCATTCTGGGAAAAGAAAATCTGTACCTGACTGTTATCTTGTTGATAGATTTGGAATCGATGCACATGCGCCATTCTCCTCCCTTCTTTGGACTAAGTACCGTTGGCACAGCACACAGGCTTAGACTCTCTCGAATCAGCCCCTTGTTCATCAGTTCCTGTACTTGCCTTGCAATCTCTGCGTTTTCCTGGGGAGTTAGTATATATGCAGCTTTATTGGGTAGACTTTCTCCTGGTATTAAGTCGATATGGTGGCTAACACTTCTAATCAGTGGTAATTCATTCGGTAATTCATCCACGATGATATCCATAAAATTATTTAACACGACTTGAATTTCTTCAGGAAAATCGTTTAAATTCGTGGAGGTTAAGATTACCTTGGGCCTCCCTATGATAGCGAAGTGCAACTCCTTACTTTTATCGACCTCCTGTAGCAGTTCTTTACCACTTATCAACATGATACTATTTTCAGGTAGTCCTTTATCAACATCATTCTTCACTGGCAGCAACGTGTGTTTAATTCCGTCCTTCTCTATGGTATATGTGTTCCTTCTCCCATCATGAATCGCTTTCCGATCAAATGGCCATGGTCTCCCCAATAATACATGACATATATCCATGGGCATTATGTCACATAGGATCACGTCTTTGTATGTGCCGATATGCATTTCCACATTACATTGCTCTGTCACGATAACTTGATGGCCCTTCTGTAGCCAAGATACTTTGTAAGGCGCAGGATGTGCCGTCCTTTCTAACCCAAGCTTTTCCACCATCTCTGTGGACACAAGATTGTTAGTACTCCCACTGTCAATTATGACCTTACAACACTTACCCTTTGATTTACATGTAGTTCTGAACAAGTTCTTCCTTTTCTCAGGTTCTCCAGTCTCCTTTTCTGTTCTAAGAAAAGTTCTTCTAAGTAGCATTGATTCACCTTCTTCAGGTGGTTCTTATTTCTCAACAAGTTGAGGTGGTTCTGGCTCTGCCTTAGTCACATTTGCACCCCTCTAGCTTGCTGATTTGTTATGAGGACAGTCCCATGACATGTGTCCCCATTCTCCACAGGTATAACACCTACCATCTCTTCCTCGCCCTCTTCCTCTAGGCGTGAATCTTCCTCTACTAGATTCACCCCTCTGTGGTGATTTTCCGCTCGAACTTCCTGTTTCATGTTGATGATGTGTTCCTCTAGATCTGACAGCTCCTCTTCCTCTCGCTGAGATTTTTCCTCTGTTCCTTTGACTCTGTCTCCTCAATATTTTCTCTACTGCCTTCAGACTTGCTTGATAGGCATCCTCAACAGTTTTCAGACTTAACAAGCTAATCTCATCTTGTATTTCATACCTTAACCCGTTTACATATCTGGCTGTTTTTTCCAAATCATCTTCTACATGCCCTGTTCTAATACTTAGTCTATAGAATTCTTCTGTATACTCCTTAACAGACATTCCTTTCTGTTTTAGATTTTTCATTTGCTTAAAAATATCAAATGATAGTCTTTAGGCAAAAACTTGGCTTTCAGTTTACTTACCATTTTATCCCATTGCTTGATCTTAGATTTCCCTTTCCTCATTCTTGATGTCTGTACCTCGTCCCACCAGATGGCTACCTGACCTTTCAATATAATGACTGCAAACTTCACCCTCTTATTTCCTCAACCTCTTCATAGTCAAGGTACTGATCTATGGATCTGATCCAATCCATAAGCTCTTTCGCATTCAGACTCCCTTCATACATAGGAATTTCTATCTTGGGTTTGCTTCCAACTTTTGCCAGCATCTTGAGGACTTTGGCGGTTTCATTGTCTTCTTCTACTTCTTCCACATCTGCATCAGATTCTTTTGAAGAACTCTCGGCACCATCATCAGGTGCTCTTCTTTGGGATGTATCCATTGTCTCCATTCATGCACGCAAATTCTGCACTTCTTCTAACAGAATTGCATTTGGTTCTGATCTTCCTCGACCAATTCCTCTTCTTGGTGGCATCTTCACTGTAAACACCTCTTTCTTCTGCTCTAATACCAAAAATTGACGTAGCGGCAACAATGTAATTTATTAAACACCCACAATGGATCTGCAACAACCCAATAAACACCCCTTTTCCTTATCGGAACCGGAATTCTTTGAATAGGCTAAAAAATATGCTTTCCTCTTTCAGCTTTCGATATATCTCTTTTTATCCTTTCAAAAACAGTGTTGAACACCTGTTCTAACAAGAAACTATGTACATTTCTGCGCCTAGATCTGGCCGATCGAACGGCTCAAATCAATTCGCAAATCGCTCTGTTTCAACCTTTGGCGTTCACCACAATTCCGATGCGATGCCAATTGGCGATCGCAATTGGCAAGTGATTGGATTGTCACAACTATCAGCAGCTTCCACAGTTCCGATGCGATATCAATCAGAGATCGCAAGTTGCAATGGTTGAACAACGTCCCTTCCGTAGTGACGCGATATTTCCCGAACCCGATCTCACTTCAAACAAGTTTTTATAACATTTTGCGTCCGGGGTCCATTATTATATGCTGCGATATGGAACACCTCTCCGGTCTGATGCGATGATTTCACAAGGACCCGATAACTCATACAAATCAACCAATATATTTTTTAAATCTGCGCAAAGGTTCCACTAAGTGCTTTTCCTGCGCTAATTCTCTGTGTTAACAAATTTTTCGCTCGCGGATTCAACGATGCCAGGTTTGCTTTAATCACGGGAATTTTTACAGTTTAAAATAAAAACACAGGCCACCACCATCACAAGCAATTACATAAAAAAAAACGGACCAATGGTCAAGATTCACGGGCTCGTTAAACAAAGAAGCACACAACATTAATTTTATTCATAGAAAACAGTAGAATAGAGTCTCGCTTTAGGCCAAATTATAAAATGAAATGACCTCTGTCAAACAAAACACAGTCCATGCCCTCCTTCTGAAATCTCACTCCACTCCAAGCCTTATCGAAAATCTCTCGCTCATTACATTTTTCTCTTTTTATTATCCACTAATTCCTCTAACAATATCTAACGCAATCTCCTATTTTTTTAAAGATCTAACATAAATCTTCTATTTCTTAGCTTCTCATGCACACCTATAATAACAACTCTTATCTATAAATCTAAAATAAGACAGTCTCACTTATTACAATAATAAATGATAACAACTATTTGAGAAGTCCAACCTCCTCAGTACAACTGATTTCGACCAACAGTCAATGAATTTCACCCTGTTTAGCCACAGCATGTGAACAAATCTTCACATTGCTAGCTAATCCCGATGCTCCTGCATCATATTTTACAAGAAATATAGATATACTTTATCCACAACATTCACAGTATAAAATTCTTCATTCCATAATTTCAAGAAACATTTCCTGTGTTAAAATAAATTTGTCTAACTATTTCCATAATAGGGAAGTCTGTATAAACATTTATGTATTACAGAAATCTGTCTAAACGTCGAATTTCCAGTTCTTCTATTTTCTGCAGTCTGTATACTTATCTAGTTTCCAGACTTCTTGATGATGTACTCCCTACCATGAGAGATATGATTACGTCCTCATCCCCCCCCGGTGATCCATACCTGAGATGAGTAGGTTGACAGATCACCCATAAGAGACCTCAAGACTCCTAGTCTAGTATTCTCCCTTTCCAGGTTCAGGAACTCTGAGTTTTCTCCACTGGTCACCACCAACTCAAGAATTTTCACTCTCTTCCTCTTATCTTTTGTCATAGAACATAACCCCTTTTCATCACTGGGATTTACTTTTATTCCTAGAAGAAAGGTAGCTGTCTTTAACTGTCTTATGTTAAACCACTCTCAATTCTTGGAATACTTTTACCATCAGTCTTTTAAATTTTTATGGATCCACTATTCCGTAGTTAAAAATTTATTTCAAGAAAACATAATTAATTTATGTTTATCATATAATCCTTTTCTCAAAAAAAATAAATGTTTAGTCTCTTTAAAAATAAATAACATAACAACTAATTAGCACTTAACCAGCTGTCACAACTACTTTTGTATTTTTTTTTAGAGTAAAATTTAACTCCAACATTATGATAATAATATGAATTGGTTTTGTAGAAATTAAATTAAAAATTATAAAAGAAAATTAAATTAGTTTAATATAAAAATAAATATATATAGAGAAAAAATTTAAAACTATTATTTAAATTAATAAAAATATTTTTCTTTTCATAAATAAATGTTCATTAATTTGTTCATTCGTGACATCTTAATGAAGATCATGCAAACTATTGGTTCTTAATCCTCTATTTACTTCTCCTAATCACTTAAGCATTCACAGCTCATTTAGCACCAGTATTATAATGTCGGGTTTGGGCATCTTAATGAAGATCATGCAAATTATTTGTTCTTAATCCTCTATTTACTTCTCCTAATCACTTAAGCATTCACAGCTCGTTTAGCGTCAATATTATAATGTCAGGTTTGGGCTTCCTCCATTTCAAAGGCATTAAGAAGGTGTGTCTAAATTTTGTTATGAATATATTATCATAAAAATTATTGTGAAAATAAAACATAAAATAAAAATAATAATAATAATAATACTGTTTATCAGATTTTGGAATATCTCTCGAGAGAAATGAGGGAAAAGAGATATCAGTAACGGTGTATTCAATATAATTTTTTCTTACCTTTCATTTATGCTGCTATAATGAGATGGATTGATCTCTGCATACCTCCTAAAGTGAAAGTGATTGATTGCTCTCATCGGTGCAGACCTCATGAGATTTCCTTACCTGCACTCTTTTTTGATGGGGCACGAGTGGAGGGCAACATTGGATGTGGCGCTTGGATTAAATTATCTCATAGGGAGAGAATTCACATATTTTGGAACGAGGGATGTAGATCTAACAACAAAGAAGAAATTATTGCTTTATGGGGTGGTCTTCTAGCAGTTATTAATTTAAAATTGCTCAATCTTAGTATCTATGGTGATTCCAAGTTGGTTGTTGATTGTATTGCTGGCCATATCAATCTCAATTTACCAGATTTTCAAGGATGGATATAGAGAACTATATCATTATGGCAGAAATTGAATCGGCCTTGTATTTTCCACATCTATCGTGAAAACAACACAAGAGCTGACAGGTTATCCAAAAAAGGTTTGGCTGCTAACTTTGGTTTTTTGCAGGCACAACACTATAGAGATGGGGATCTTGTTTGGAGTAAATTAATCCCGTTTTCGTAGTTTTATCTATTATCTCTTCAAGTGAGCCAGTTTCTCTTCACATTTACAATGCTCACAACTATTTGAAGATCTTTTTTGTTGTGCGGATGTATTTCTTTTCAAGCGAGCCTGTATCCTTTTTTCATATAAAAGATGGCCAGGTTATTAAATTCTCTTTATTCAAGCAGGCCTATTCTTTTATTGTTCAAAGCGAGCTGGATTATGTAACAAGCGAGCCTGATTCTACATTTTTCATGTGCGCACGATGTTGTTTATTACAAGCGTGCCTGAATTTTTTGTTTCAATGCACATGTCAGATGCGCATCATTACAAGCCTGTTTTTCTGCTTTATATATATCCTTTTTTGGGCATTTTTCTACATCGTTAAGCTTTGTAACCCCCGCACACACAGTTATTTCTCTTTCACTGCAGGTTTATAGGGACTAGGCTATAAGGAATCTTGGAAGCTAGATAAAAATAGCTGAAATTTTGTATGGTGCGGCTTTGTGCCTGCCAGTAATTCTCGCACATGCCATTGTTATTATTGGGATCTCATCTTCCTTACAAAAGAGTCTCTATCATACTGTGGCTATGTTGTCATCAGGATTTTCTCGTTGCTTTCAACTGAGAATGTAATGTCTGTCTTATGTACTATTTTAAATATCAATATAACAATGTTTTTTCCCTTCTGAAAATAAAAATTTCTTTCTTTTTAATCTTACTGTCTTATAATAAACACAATTCTGTTATATTGAAATGTCTTAAGTGTTTTAAGAACTTTATTCCATGAAATTTATGGGCATAATATGATATGCTACCAAAACCCATAAGGGGTTTGAATTCGAGTCTTACAATCCCCTTTATATCCAAAAGAACATAATTTATAATGGGTGTGAATGCTCAAGTCTTACAATCCCATTTATATCCAACGAGCATAATTTATAAAGGGTGTGAATGCTCAAGTCTTACAATCTCATTTATATTCAAACAACAATATCCATCCGTTATAGACTAATTACAATAACTCAAATGCAATTGTACTTTCTAGAATATGCTTCAAATTTGGACATGAGAAATATTTTATCTTCATATCATGTTGGAACACCAATTAAAATTGAATAAAAAATTATTTTTCTTGTAGATCTTGCTTTTGTTAACATGTTAGTTGAATACTAGTTAATCTATATCTTGGGCCAACTTCAACTCTCGATATTCCAAAACTAGTCATATGGAACAGTACATGAGCTATATGTGTTTTAACCTCCAATGGAAGGTTGACTTCTTTGCAAGATTAATGACACTTTACTAGCTAGTCTATATGTTCAACCAACTTCAACTCTCCATATTCCAAGTCTAATGATATGAAATGGTACAAGAGCTATATATGTTTTAACCTAGAATGGGAGGTTTACTTCTTTGCAAGACTAATGACACTTTCACTCTCACGATATAATATACTATTCTCTTAATTTTTCTCAATTTCTTTATAAAAATTCATCTCCTTACAAAATTTTGTAGCAACAACATACTCTACTTCCATTATTAAGTGCAAACCTTTTGTAGGAATAACATTACTTCCATTGTTAAAAGTGTAAAATTTTGAAATCCAACTTATTTTTATTCCACCTATATTAAAGAAATATGTTATGGTTCTCCTCCTAGTATCTATATTGTTTTCCATACTTGAATAAACATATCCTTTCAAAATAGTGTTAGAACCTCAAAAACATAATTCTTAAGTAGTGGTATCTTTCAAATACATGAGAATCCACTCTACTATTTTTCAATAGTTTTAACCTAGATTGTTGATTTAGATTGGAAAACTATATTATTTTTCAAACATATTAGTGTTTGTAGAGTGGAGGAATTGGAAGAATAGGCTTGTAGAAGAAGTTTTATTGGAAAAAATGAGTTCTGAGAAGTGTGGTCAAGAAATTTTTAAGGCCATTTCGAGGCCTTAAATAATTTTTTTGGGCTAAAACGTTTCCACAAAATTGTTGCGTCATACAAAAATATTCTACACTTATGCCTTTTCTGAGAGTATAATAATAACATTAATCTAAGTTTGTATGCATAAGTTATGCATCCTAGAAATTCACCTACCATGACATGAGTGGATGACATCTTAGCCCCTGTAACTCATTCATGTGGTGCTAGCTACATGGAGGTTATGGAGAAGACTCTAGAAGGGTCAAAATTGTCACTCTATTTTAGAATTGAAGGAATCCAACCCGCCCCCTAGTTAGTTATGAGGCTATGTTATAACCGAGCGAGTAAGAGTAAAATCGATTTCATTTTATTCAAATTACATCTTGTTCCATAGTATATCAAATAAATAGGGAATGGGAGTGAGAAGAAAAATAGATTGGGTTTACTGTTCTATAGTATCTTATTAGACCACATGTATCAACTGTAGAAAGTTCTTTCTCCCATGCACTTGCATTATTTCCATTCTGGAAAAAAGATAGTAGAGTGGTCTCACCTTGTAGTTAGGATTTTTTTTCTTCTATATGGTTATCCCAAAGAATATTTTGTGTTTATTGTTATTGTTGAGTCATTGTATTTTATTTTTTCTCCATTTTCTCCATTTTTCTTTATAACATTCATAAATAGTCAACCAATAATTAATAAATATAGAATCTAAAGGAATTTAACCTTCATAGTATAAATTTTAATTTTATTTTAGAAACATATGTTATGAGGAATTTTCCAAGGGAATATCCAAAACTCTTTATGAATAAATTATTGATATACCTACTCACTACTCCCACTACTTCTATAATATATTGCATTATACAAACCATTGAATACATCAAGTTTCTAATTCAAGATTAGTACATAACCTAGGAAATGTAGCTTATCCTCTCCTATGTCTTCAAAAACATGTGTTATGTATAATGAAAATGGATTAAGTGTTTCATTATTACATAAAAAAGATGAAAAATAAAGTGTGTGGATTTATGACTGGAGGGATCTCCATAGGTGAATGTGACCCTTCAAATTTTAGTGGATCAAAAAATAGGTCTCCATCAACATGAAAACTAGAAACAACAATGTTTTATCATACTAACATGTGTGAACATATTACCATTAGCTTCCTTGAGATAGGGGTAGAGGCCCTCATAATGAACCAGGTTTTCAAAATTAATACCCATCATCAATCTAACTGGAGTAAAATGTACTAAACATTTTATTCTAGGAAAGGAAAGTTATTTTCCACAGTTCTATGTTGTTACAATCACTTTAGCCCAATTATTTTATTCAATTACCAATCACTTTCAAATCGATTTAATCTTCCAGTAACAAATATAAATTGTAGATAGAATAATAAATGAAATTTATAACAGAAGACAATAAAGAGCAATAAGAGACATAATATTTGGTCAAAAACCAGGGAAAAATACCACAAGGGGAAAAAACCTTTCAATTTTTCTTCTTAGTAGATTGTCATAAAATGTTCAACAGAGAGATACAAAGATTCAATTAATTAACAGAAAATTGAAATTATATTGTTTGACTATACAAGAGATCAACCAACCAATATCCAATAGATGATGTTCAAAGTAAAATCTCGTAAACAAGTCAAAGTTTGCAATTATCTCACATTCAACAACAGTCAAAGAAGCCTTAACTAGTAAAAAAGTGAATGGTTAAAATCTTCAAAAGGAGCTCTATCAACCGTCAAAATAATCAACCTCCATTGTTGGTCAATCCATGGTCATAACAATCCCAAACAACTTTATCAAACTCAGTCAACGAAGAGGGAAGTCCATGCTAAAACATTATAGTCCCTATGGTCTATGGTAAAAAAAATTCAAACTACCCATAAAACCTCAAGTTTTGGGCCAGATAATGTAGCTTTGAAAAACATATACAAAAATAAAGTCAAAAAAAGTCAAAGTTTTCCCAAACACCAAAAATTCAATCTTGGTCAAAGGCTGGTCAAAGAGAGATCTCGACCCAATCTGAAATTTTCTCTCTCCTACTTGCACGTGTGAAAGAAGAACTAAAATTTCACGCTTGTATGAACCTCTAAGAGAAGAATAAGATGTGTGAGATGTGTGTCCAAATGACGTTGAATTGACTTGTATGTATATGATATTTTGGCGATGCAATATTGTATTTAGGTCATCCTGAAATTTTGTGCACATGCATGTTTTCACATTAAAAATAATTTTTTCCTTGACTAAATTAAATTCTTCCAGAGGAAAAGAGGGTCTTCTATGGATGAGGAAGGTTATCCAAAGGAGGAAATTTGTCCCTGAGCTCCGAAATTAATGCTCTTTCTAAGCTTGGGATAAATATTTGACTTCATCATAAGTTTCATCTCAAATGTATCATTAACAACAATTCAATTGTCTCTGCTCATCTATGATCATGTTTGTTCATATCTAATCATCTCTAATCATATATTGAACACACTTGAATATGAAAGAAGAATAATTTGACATCATATGGGAGCTCAATCTACCACCCTTTATCCAATGAGAATATGTGAGATACAACATACCAGACAAGGATCACATCCATCCTGTTGTCCTTCAATAGGAGAGATACAAATTTCCATGACAGGTAAGGATCACATCCATCCTATTATCCAGTGACAATGGACGAGATACAACTTACCAATCAAGGATCAAATACATATTGTTTTCCAGCAATGGGTGAGAGAGAAATTGCAATAAAAATGTAAGCATCACATCCATCCCAATTTCTATCTAACTTCCCACATTAACCCTCAAGAGTCAATTGGTAGAACACCTTCATCCTAATAACTTGAGCGAGATACCAGTTTCCATGAGAGGAAAGGATAACAACCGTATCATGTCATCTCAACTCATTCGCCAGATGGGGAGGAACAATCCCAACAAGTCCAGCTTGTCGGTAGGATGCATATTTGGGTATACTCTATCTAGTTCAATCATGATATGGGGAGATACCAAAATTATCATAAATGTAAAGGATCACACACGCACTATGGTTACAATAGGTGAGATACTACTTACTACAAAGGGTAAGTATCAAAACCATCGTAATGTAGATATATCCCTCAACCCCATGAGATCTTAGGCTCGATTCCTCTCCCTATGAGATGAAACAGGGGGTAATAACATAGCTTAGTGTCCTTGATCAACTAGGAACCTTACCAGGGAGGGTCACATCGATTATTCCAAGTTTCTCTCTCAAGACCAAGAGCTTCCCTTTCAGGAAATCCTTGGTAATAATGTTTGTTATCTGTTCATTAATCGAAATGTGATAGAATCTCACAACTCCTCTCTCCACCATTTCTCGAATATAATGATACATGATCTCAATATGATTAAACTTGTCAGTAAACACTATATTATGTGCCAATTGGATCCCACTCTTGTCGAAATATGTACCCTTAATATCCAGGACCTACTCAAACGACTCTCCAAAGAGCTTCCTCAACCATATAGACTCACAATTTTCCATGCCAACAACAATATACTTAGCTTCGATAGTACTAAGGGAAGAAAAATTATGCTTCCTACTCAACCACGATATCATGGAACTACCCAAACTAAAACAAAATCCCAAAGTGTTTTTCCTATAAATGACATTCCAAACCCCATTAGCATTAGGGTATTCATGCAGTCATACACCTCCAACAATATATCTAAACCTGAGGTTAATTTTCCTACGTAAATATCTTAGCATGTGCTTGGAAATAACCTAATGTGCATGAAGAGGCTCTGTCATGAATTGAATCAAAGTGTTAACTGCAAAACATATGTTTATATGGATGTTTATGAGGAACAACAATGCCCAAACCAATCATTTATACTCAGGGGTTTTCCAATTCAGGCCCAACAACATATCCACATAAATTCTTGAATTTCATATCCATAGGTGCACTTAGGGACTTTCATTCTACCATTCCAAATATTTCCAATAGTTTCACGACATATTTTACTTGAGAAAGGAAAATTTCACCAAGTTCTTGCCAAACCTCTAAGCCCAAGAAACAGTGCATCATACAAAGATATTTGATTTCAAACTCATAGGCCAACTCCCTCTAATACTCAAGCATCAAAGACTCACTATTTGTCAAGAAAAAATCATCAACATATAAAACCAAAATCAAATACATACCTTGAACCAATTTTAAGTAGATTTATGGGTCAACACTACTTCTCATGAATCCAAGCTTCACTAAGTAACTGTCAATGTAGGAATACCAAGCTCTCATGGCTTGCTTCAAGCCATATAGAGCTTTCTTCATCCTGAAAACATGAGTCTTCCTGTCCTTCACCTCAAATCCTTGAGGTTTCTCCACATATACTCCTTCCTATAGTATGCCATGAAGAAACATAATCTTTACATCCATTTGGTGAAGGGCTCATCGTTTAATTGTAGCAAGGGGAAATAATAGAATGGATAGTAGTGTATTGGGAAACTGTGCAATGATGTCATCATAATATTCTACCTCTTTTTAGAATAAATCTCTAGCCATGACCCTCACTCTATATTTATCAGTACTCCCATCACCTCCATGCTTGATCTTGTATAGCCACCTCAAGGCCATGAAAAACTTTCCTTTAGGTATTAGAAAAACATTCCACACATCATTATTCATAATGAACTCATATTCCTCGACCACTGCCTCTTCAAACATCGGAGGTTCAACATGAATGATGGTGCCCATAGCTACAACATATCCCTCATACCGACATGGATTCTTTCTTTCTCTAAAGGTTCATCTAGCAGTGACATCTCTCTCATTATCCTGTAATGTATCACAAAGCTGAAAATGACTCTTCCTAGCATGGATATCACATGAAGGGGGGTCCAAGGGGTCTATACGCTCCATGTGATCATCAAAAATATCATTCTCAGGTTACAGCACATAAGGACCTTCTAGTAGGTCCATGTCATCATCCTTTTTCTCAACACGAGGAGGGGATGGAAGGTCCCTTGTTTTTCCAAGGGAAATATCTTCATTAAAATTCAAATACCCACTAAAATTGATTTTCCTTTAAGCATATACATATATTATTAAGTATTTATAATTTTCACAATATCAAACAAATGTACCTTTATTTCCTTTGGCTTCTAGCTTGTTCCTCCTTTCCTTTAGCACATGAAAGTATACAAGAAACCAAATATCCTTAGATGACCAATATTATGGTTAACATTTGTAAACAATTATTCGGGAGTTTTGTTATGAAGACCAATATTGGGCTTCAGATTTGTAAACACTTCTTCAGGATTTTTTTTTTATCAAGGGCTTGATGACGAACCCTATTTTGAATATAGATCAATGTATTTTTGGCTTCTCCTAAAGGGAACTTTGGAAAATTTTGATCATGCAACATGACTTGGGAAGCTTCCATGATATAATTTTTATTTCTTTCAGCCATACCATTCTACTAAGGTTTTTATGGTACAATGTTCTCTTTCTTGATTCCATCCTCCTTGCAAAATTCAACAAACTTGTTTGAGGTATATTCTCCACCATTCTCGGACCTGCAAATTTTGATTCTCTTCACTGTTAGATTCTTTATCAATGCCTTTAATTAATTCAACATGTGAAATGATTCTTCCCTATGATTCAAATGAAATATCCATGTTTTCTTAGATAAGTCTTCAATAAATATTATATAATAGAGGTAGTCCCCAAGGGAGTGCATAGGCATGGTTCCACATAAGTCTTAGTGTATGATTTTTAGAATATCATTGGTCCTACTTTTGTTCAAGGGGAATTATCCCCTTGTTTTATTTCCACTAGCACGTCTTAGACATACACCATCATGACTAGCTTGAACATTAGGCATCCCAGAAACAAAATTTCTTACTTTACGTGGGGCTTCATAGTGGAGTTGTGACAGTATTCGGTGCCATAGCTCATTTTGATGAATGCTATCATGAACCAATGCTTGTAGATGTCTTCCATTAACTCTATAGAGTCCTTTAATCCTAAACCCCAAGGTGAGATCATCTCTCATGCGAGATTCCATAGGGCATGTGAGGACCTTTCCTCTTATGAAGGAAACTCTCATCCCTTTATCTTCCAAATAAGATATAGATATAAGGTTTTTCTTTAGTCTCGAAACATAGATAACATCATGAAGAAGAATAGATTCCCCAGAGTCAAAACGGAATTTGAAAGAACCAAAACCCTTCACTGAATATGTATAATTTTCACCAAGGATGATCTTTAGATTATAATCCCTCTCAACAAGATTTGAGAGGACTTCCTTGTACCTAGACAAGTGTCTAGAAGCCCCAATATCTACCAACAAAATATCACACAAATCAGGAGGAGAAGAACAAGAAAGAGCATAAATAATAATATATTTAGATTGAGTGAAAGCTATATTATTTTAATACTTCGAGTTCCTTGATCTCTTTTGAGGACGAAGGCCTTCTTCACGATCATCAGGAGCATCTCTTCTTCTTTTATCATTTCTTCTTTCATCACCACCTCTTATTCTATCATTGAACTTGTTGTTGTTGAAGCCATGATTTTTGCTAAAGTCGGACCTTGGATTTTTCCTCTTTTCTGGACAATCTTGAGCATACTAACCATACCTATGACAATTATAAAATTCAATCCTTCACATATCCCTGTCCCTTCTTGATATTGTATTGGATTCTATGGATGTTGAGGAAAGAATTATTGAATTAGATGATCCTCCTCTTCCATTCCTTTACTTGTCTCGAGTAACAAATGGAGAGTTATCCCATTCTTCATGCTTTCGAATCCTCCTTTTGGAGACCACCCTCGGTTATTCTTGAGTACATTTGTCAACCAATTCATTAAATTTCAGAAATGTTTCATTGTATTTTATAGTAGTAATGAATATTTTCCAAATAGGAATAGGACATTGAAGAGTGATGAACACCATCTCTCAATCATATATAATCTCACCAATAGTTTTCAATTGATGCATTAATTGGGATATCCTCATGACATAGGATTGCACTAATTCCCATTTGTTCATTTTCATGTCCTTGAGTTGATTCTTCAAGGAAAGGAAATGATTCAAATTTTTACCTCATACGTCTCAACCAACTTATCAACAATATCCTTAGAATTCTTTAATTTTTAAACATAAGTAAGAAAATTATATTTCAAAGAATCAATAAGAATTTTCTTGGCTTTGAGCTCACCTTTCTTGTATTTGGACTTGGCAACAATAGGAGCAATTTCCATTAACTTAGGTAATTTTCCTTACA
Organism: Pinus albicaulis; assembly: GCA_034641835.2. Lineage (NCBI taxonomy): Eukaryota > Viridiplantae > Streptophyta > Pinopsida > Pinales > Pinaceae > Pinus > Pinus albicaulis. The sequence goes on along the minus strand of JAXQQM020093280.1, from coordinate 29,133 downwards.
CATGTTCGAAGACATCGTTATCATCCAATATTACTTCCACCATGATATTCCAAGGAACAAAAATTGAAGAGTCAGCCAACTTCTCTGTATCCTTGAAGTATGAGGTATACATATTAGTCAAATAAAAGAGGCTTCTTTAGCTTATTCCAAGGATGATCACTCTCGTCTCTTTATTTCTTTGTGTTTTCTTCACCTTAACTTTGATACCATGCTAATTTTCCACTATTCTATGTTGTTATAATCACTTTAACCCAACTGTTTTCTTCAATTAGAAATCACTCTAAAATAAATAATCTTGCAGTAACAAATCACAATTGTAGATAGAATAATGAATTCAATGTATAATACAAGACAATCAAGACCAATAATAGACACAAGGTTTGGTCAAAGACTAGGCAAAATCCCCATAAGGGGAAATCCCTTTCAAATTCTTCTTCTTATTATATTGTCATAAAATTTTCAGCAAATAGATATAATGACTCAATTCATTATATCTGTCCAAGAGATCAACCAACCAATATCCAATACATGAGCTTCAAAGTCAAATATGGTCAACAACTGAAAGTCTACAACTCTGTCATAATCAGCAACATTTAAGGAAGCTTTAACGAGTCAAAAATTAAATGGTCAAACTCTTCAAAAGGAGTTCGTTCAAGAGTCTAATACTTGGCCTTCATTGATAGTCAATCCACAGTAGAAAGTTTCCCAAACAACTTGGTAAAAACCAGTCAACAAAGAGAGAAATTCCACAGTCAAACTTTGAATTTCGTGCTGCCAATGTTTGTGGTCAATAGAAGTTATAAATCCCATAGAGCCTCGATATTTGTGCCAAAGAATGCAGCCTCCAAAAATAGATCAAAACTAAAGTGAAGCCAAGTCAAAGTGTTCCCCAACACCAAAAAGTCAACAATAGTCAAAGACAAATTCCAACCCAATCTGAATTTCTCTCTCTCCTATTTGCACGAGTGAAAGAAGATCTGAAATTTTGGACTTGTATGGACCTCCAAGGGAAGAAGAAGATGTTTGAGATGTGTGTCCAAGTGAGGTTGAGTTGACTTGTATTTATATGAGATTTTAGGGACACGATTTTGTATTTAGTCCAACCTAAAATTTTGTGTACATGTGGGTTTTCACATTAAAAATATATTTTTCCTTGACCAAATTAAATTCTTCCAAGGGAAAAGAGTGTCTTCTCTGGATGACAAAATTTGTCCAAAAAAGGTAATTTTTCCTTGAGCTTCCAAATTCACAGACAAAATATAATAAATTCCTTTCCATAATTTATTGTGCTTGACACTTTCCCACTCCCTTGCTAACACATATGAGAGTCTTTAATTATTGCTAATTATTAACAATATTGTATTTTTTTTAATATAATGATATACTTGTTCCATTAGATATATGAAAAATGCTCGGAGTACAGCGAACGAGGGTTTCAAGATAGAGGTGAAGTTACAGTAGTTTTCCTTGGCATCTAAGTGCAAGAAGCCAAAGGCGACTGGTCTCTCCATGGCTGCGTCCTCGGGAGGAGGGCCTCAACCCTCCTACCGCAATATCAGAATTGGTGACCACTCCCATCGGCCATCCCATTCAGAAACTGCTCAGCAACAGACATCTCCTGTATTGGGAGCAGCATGGCAAGCCAAGATGAAAGGCAACTGCTTGCCAAGGGAAGTAAAAAAACCAAGATTTGTTATCCCAGCGACGAAATTGGCCGAGAAGTTTATAGGTATTTGGCCTTTAGAAAAAGAATTACTGAAATGGATTCAAACAAAATGGCAGCCCAAAGGTCATATTGATTTGAAATTAGGGGCGAAAGGTTTTTTTACAGTTATTTTTTCTAATTTAGCAGATAAAGAACGCATTTTTGAGGGAGGGCCCTATTTTTACAGTAATGCAGGGCTTTTTCTCAGACAATGGGAGGAATGTTACAACCCTGAACAAGAGCAATTTCTGGCTGCTCCTGTTTGGGTTCGGCTATTTGGGCTTCCTATTGATTTTTGGGACCCTGAAATTTTGGAAGGAATAGGTAATTCTTTAGGTTCTTTTGTCAAAATAGCAGACTCCACTGCTCGGGGTCGATATACATCCTTTGCAAGAATTTGTGTATACATGAATATCTCTGAACCTCTCCCAGAAATGATAGATTTGGAATACGAAGGTAAGGTTTGGCAACAGCTTCTAGATTACGAGCATATCCCCTTTTGCTGTCGTCGTTGCCATGAGTATGGGCATCTGTATAAATCCTGCCCTCTAAATTCCCCTGAACAGCAACCTTCTAACGTCACTAATTCTGAAAAGCCACCACGACAAGATGAAGAAGGGTTTGTCACGATCCCCACTAAAAAACGCCAATCACGTTCTGTTAACCCTCGCCTTGGGACGGCTACAAAACAAAAGCAGGCCGGCACCACAACAGAGAATCGGTACGAGGTCCTCCAAGACGAAGGCGAACCATCCGGTCCAGACAATGCAGTGGAGGAACCGGTAGCTGGACATGCGGAGATGGCACAGAAAAATCAATCTTCGAAGCGGAAAGCTGAGCCGGAAACGGATGCCACTGAAGATAGACCAGTGCAAGACCTCACCCCAATGGAGGTAGAACAACCCAAAGACGACTTGAGTGCAGAGGAGAAATTGTTGAAACGTCTTTTGGGTGAATGGCGAAACTTGGATGATAGATTCATCCCGGCTGACCAGAAGAAACTGTATAAGGAAACTTTCGAGCATTATCTTACAGCCCAAGCTTAGCGAGAAAATCAAGAACAAGCAGCAAGTAAAAAAAAGGCACCTCCCCCTTCAAAGCCAGCAAAAAAGAGAGGACGGCCTACCCTGCAGGAATCAATATAGTTAGTTGGGGAAATGTTGATTAACACGGGCAAGATAATACCGTTAACAACGGTATTTCAACAACTACCCAAGAATTCCTAATGAAGGTACTCTCCTGGAACATCAGAGGTCTCAACAGCAAAGGAAAACAGAGACAGCTGAAAGACAAATTGCAGGTCGAGAAACCGCAAGTCATGCTACTTCAAGAAACAAAAATTTTGGAACAGAAGTTGCAATGCATAATACAATCTTTCAAAATGAAGTATGAAGTTATGGCTATTGATTTGGTGGGTACCTCAGGAGGCATAGCAGTTCTGTGGAATGTAGCAGAGGTTAGTGCAGAAGGATGGATCGGCTGTCCCAGAATATTAACAGCTACTTTCCGTCAGATAGGTTCTGAGGCCAAAATTTTAATCTCGGTAGTGTATGGACCTCCTATTCCAGGAGAGAGAGCAGCCTTTTTACAAAGTATACGAACTTTGAGCACAATGCATAATGAAAAGTATTGGCTATTAGGCGGGGACTTTAACATGATATTGAATCTTTCTGAGAAGAAAGGAGGGTTAAGAAGGGAAGATCCTGAAATGGTGCTTTTTCGCGACTTACTAAATGATCTACGCTTAGTAGACATCCCCACAGTAAATGGACAATATACATGGAACGATCACAGGGGTCAGAGATACCAGGTAGCCTCCAGGCTGGACCGGTATGTATCAACGGAAGAGCTTGTGAGTCTGGATCTTTACTACGAAGCATCGATTCTCCCAACTCTCGGATCCGACCATTGGCCGATCAGGCTAGAGATAGATGTAAAAGCAAGCCGCTCGAATCGTCCTTTTAGGTTCAAGCTCTTTTGGCTCCGAGATCCTGGCTTCATGGAAAAAGTCAAGAACTGGTGGAACTCCAATCCAGTTAGGGGCAATAATTAAATGCACTCTTTTCAGCTACATTTGAAACAGTTAAAAACAGAAATAAAAAGATGGAATAATGAAGAATTTGGGAACATCCAGCAGGAACAAATTCGACTGAAGGAAAAAATGAAAGAGATTCAGCAAAACATTATTCTTCATGGCAGAACAGAGGATTTGGCTGTGGAGGAAGGACAAACTCTCAGTCAACAAGAAGAGAGAATAAAACAAGAAGAGATACTGTGGAAACAAAAATCCCGAGTAAATTGGCTGAAAGAAGGTGACCGCAATTCGAAATTATTTCACAAAGCTATGCTCCAGCATCGACAGCATAACAGAATCTTTTCACTGAAAGCAACCAATGGAGAGCGGTTACTCAAACATGAAGACATGGAGAGAGAACTGACAACACATTTTAAAGAGCTCCTAACGGAACCTATCCAAAATAGGCAAGAAGACATACAAAAGATAACTCAGCACATTCCTAGACTGATTACTAGAGACCAAAATCTGGCCCTGTTAAGAGAAGTCACTCTCCAGGAAGTTGAAGAGGTCGTCCTTAGCCTCCCCAGGAACAAAGCCCCGGGACCGGATGGGTTTACAAGTGAATTTTTTAAAGAAGCCTTGCCATTCATTGGTCCAGATATTCAAGAAGTGGTTGAAGAATCCCGCAGGAACAAGAAAGTCTATCCAGCCCTCAATGCAACATTTATCACCCTGATTCCGAAACATAAAAATGATGATACTCCAGTGGGCTTTCGACCAATAGCTCTCTGTAATGTTATATACAAAATTCTTTCCACGATTATGGTTAATCGTCTGAAGCCCTTGCTCCACACTATCATCTCTCCGGAACAGACTGGATTTGTCAAAGGAAGACAAATCTTAGATGGAATAGTGGTTGTTGCCCAAGAAGAAATTCACTCACTTACAAAAGACAAAAAGAGAGTCTTACTAATCAAACTGGATATGTCTAGGGCATATGATCTAATAAGTTGGCAATACCTCATAGAATTCATGCGCGCATTTGGGTTTGAGGACAGATGGCTAAAATGGGTCCGTTCATTCATCTCTACGCCACATTTTTCAATTCTGCTGAATGGTAGTCCTTCAGCGCCGTTCAAAATTTCAAGAGGCCTCCGTCAACGTGACCCACTTTCTCCATTTCTGTTTATAATTGCTGCAGAAGGTTTAGGAAGACTTATTAAAGCTCATCTAGCGACAGGGAAGCTCCAAGGCCTAAAACTGTGGGGACCTCACCTCCCCTTGACCCATCAGAAATTCGTAGATGATATCCTGCTTTTCTGCATGGCGACCTTAAAATAATGTAAAGCAATCCTCAGAATTCTAGAAATCTTCATGGCAGCGTCAGGAACTGAGATCAATAATAATAAATCAAATGTTTATTTCTTCAATTGCAATGGCGCAATGCAAACCTTTTTAGCAAGGACTTTAGGATTTCAAAGAGGATCCTTGCCTTTGAAATATTTGGGAATGTATTTAAATTCAGGTCCTATTCGACGAGTGGACTGGTAGGATATTCTGATCAGAGTAGAGAAAAGAATACAGAGTTGGGCCTTTAGAACCCTCAACGCACGTCGTCGCCTGGTCATGTTAAAATCAGTGCTTCAAGCTCTACCAGTATACCGGCTATCAGGCCGAGCGTGCCCAAAAGGAACATGCTCACAATTGGTAAGTTTGTTCAAAAAATTCATATGGCAGGGAGCACAAGCAAACAAGAAATGGGCTTTCGTCTCGTGGGATAAACTTCTCCAAATAAATATAGCAGGGGGATTGAGCCTCCGAGACCCCTTCATTTTGAATAATGTACTAAGAGCTAAGCTCTGGTGGCGCTGGCTCATGGGAGGGCCGGATCTGTGGAAAAACATCTGGCAAACAAAATATGCTATGCCACACACAATATCTGGAAGATTGAAGACAGATACAGTCCCAAAGGGATCTTTAATATGGAATTTGGCCACCACGAACAGGTTTTTAATTTGCAGTCATAGCTTTTGGGAGATTCGTGAAGGAGGCACAACTCTCTTCTGGGAAGACTCATGGAACCAAAGGGAAAAATTATTTACTCGCTTGGACCTGGGCGAAATTCTTTTGTATACAAATACCCCAAATCAGTGCTTAGTGCAACATTATTGGAGCCCAAATAATAATGATTCATGGTGAAAATGGAAAGATAAGAATGGGTGGGAGGCAGCCCCAGAGACGCAGCAATGGGATAATTTTACTAAAGAACTGAAAACAAGAAAAATAAGAAGGGTTTTAGGGCCAGATATATTAAGATGGGGATACATTTCAAAAGGCCAGTTCACAATTAAAGAAGGATACTACATTCAATCCCAGCAAAGTCATCAAATTGCTCGGCCGCTATGGAAAAACATATGGGCACTGAAGCACTGGCCTAAAGTAGAATATTGCTTATGGTTGTTAAGCCACTTCAGGATACTTACTTGGGAGAATCTACAGAAACGGGGGATGATAGGCCCTTCATGTTGCCCCTTCTGCTGCTCAGACAATGAAACGACAGAACACCTTCTCAACACATGCCCCTTAGTGCAACCGCTCTGGAGGAACTTGGAACTTTTATTTAGGCAAACAGATAAGAACAATGATAGTATTGTAGAAACCATTAGCAATTGGAGAAAAGGAAGGTATCACTGCCACGTGATCAACAGAGCATTGAACCTTTCACTCAGCTTCCTCGTCTGGAATATCTGGAAAGAAAGGAACCATAGGATCTTCCAAGAAACAATTCAACCAATGCATCACATCTGGCAGCGCTCCATAGAAAACATTCGCGAAACTATCCTAGTTGAAAGATGGTCCGATGAAGACTAGCAGACGGTAGGGATAGAAGCTCAGATTTTGGAGAGCCTCAATTTGAAGCCACAAATGCTGTATACCGAGCTTTGGAAATATAGACCCCCGGATCAAACTATTGTGCAACACTGGTCACCTCCTCAACCAGGTTTTATTAAATTAAACTATGATGGCGCCTCAAAAGGCAATCCGGGACAAGCTGGAGCAGGAGGGATTCTCCATAATTCCCAAGGGGCAGTCTATAGGTTCTATGCATTTGATTTGGGCCATGCCACAAACAATGAAGCAGAGCTTATGGTGGTAAAGCACGGCATTCTTATAGCTATCAGAGAAAATTATCAGAGAATTATTATTGAAGGAGACTCAGCCATGGTAACCGACATCATCCAAATGCTATGGCAAGGTATCCCTTGGGAGAAAATATCTCAAAGCTGGCGAACTGCAGCACTCATTGAAGAAGTAAGTAAGTTGATTAAACAGATTCAGTATTTAATCCCCAGCCATATCAAAAGAAAAGGTAATGTAGCAGCGGATTACTTGGCTAATTGGGGGTGCCAGCATCCAGAGAGATCCATAGATGCTCGTCCCACTAAAGCAATCTGGGATGTTGAGCTACATTCTCTGCAGTTGATCGTGGGTAAAGACCTACAACCCCCTGATCGGGGTGACCAGCTGGCAGCAAGGGAAAATCATGGCACTGATTGTGGCACTCTAGCGGAAGCCACACCCCCGGCAATTAATACTCATAATGCCGCACCGTCATAGTCGATCACTGGAGTGTGTGATCACTTGCATTGGAATGATAATCTTCTACTCGAGCCAGCCTGTTCTGTCAGCGCACAAAGGGCCATTTTTGATTAAGGTCAGTAACCGCCCTCCCTCGCCCCAATTGCTCATGCAAAGCTCTGTGCATGCAAAAGCTTGGGAGCCGAAGAGGAGGTGCGCTCAACCCGTCAACTTTGATACGCTTGCAGGGTATGTATCTGTCCTCTATCTCAATTTCATGGCGTTCATCACTAGTTATATGATCAGCTTCAAGCATTCCAAGTCTAGTTGGGTTACTCTTTTGATTCTCTGGTGGTTTATTCCTCCGCCCCATTCTGTCCAACCTTGTTTTAGGGACCCGTGTTTAAATTCTGTTGTTTCCGTCCATCGAAGTGCCATACCCATTGATAATCACAGTGTTAGGGATGACGGGTGTGAGATGAACTGTTGCCCAATTCTGCTTCAGCTTAAGCAGGACAGTTGTGGGGTTAGACTCCAACCGAATGTTGGGTGTAGTAAGATGTCAACTTGCTTGCCAAGTTCCATCCAGAGATTAACCGAGTCATTTTCCTCCACCATCAGTAACCACTGTACCCATACCTGGACGCAGGTTCTACACTTGAAGGTCCTCTGCTGCTCTTGTCCCAAAGTCTTTCATAGTGTAAAATTTTGCAGTTGGTCTCAAAGGCGTCGAAGCCCCCATCCATTGTATATCTCTAGCTCTGATATGGATGCTGAATCGTGGCTGATACAGAGCCTGTTCATTATGTTGCGCCCTAAAAGCTTTAACTATGGTTCTTGCGACAGACACAAGAAGTCTGCAACCCCGTCTCTTTTGACCAGACTTTCTAATCTGCTGTATGTTCTATCCTGTATGTTTGATTCACTGTATAGGAACACTATAAGTATGGGGAAACGCCGCTTATGATCTGATATTGCCAAAGGCAAGCAGAAGGTTCAGCCAGAGCAAGTTCCGAAGAAGCGAGGCAGAAAAACTAACCAGGAACATTTGGAGAACCTGGTAGCCAATTACATCATGGGTAATTCTTCCCCAGTACGCCAACAAATACGTGGCTGGGAAAGAGATCTTCAGATTGAACCTGAAGATAATGAAGTTGAAGCGGAAATCCTTGATTTCATCTAGGATCCTGGAAACACCCGAGGTCGTCTTACCTTACTTAACCAAACCATCCATACATACTGGCTTGTGAAATGTCTTCTTGCAAAAGCAATGCAAAGTTTTCAGCCTGCCCAAGCTAAAGCAGAACAGTTAAAGATTGAACCTCAAGTCAAAGATCTGCGGGAGGATATTCAATATCAACAGCAACATATTAAAATCACACAATATCAAGAAATTGACCGAATCCAGAGAATGGATGACAAGATAGGACGCATCAAAAAGTTGCTTCAGCACATGCAGCAAGTAGACATGCCTGGGTCCAATGTAAAGGACCCAGCCCCAGTTTCTTCTTCCGATGGATAGATTTTATAGGAATTTGTTGTATGCAATTTTTGATAGTTTTTGAACTTAGTTTCTGTTATCATCTTGAACATATTGCAGTTGTAGGACAGGTAGTTCAAGCGGCGTATAGAAGAAAGAGACAATTTCAATTTTGGCAAGCTTTTCATGCACTTAGATGGCCAACAGACCTGGTTTCCTGCGGGCAGGTTGAGGCCATCGTAAGAACTTTATATAATGTAGCCTGTCCTATAATTATAAATAGAAAATAGAAGGTCCTACCAAATTTACAAAAAATGGCTATGGATTGAAATGGATCCTATTAGATGCATGGTGGCCAGAGACACTAAAAATTTCAGTATTATGACATCCATATTATCTACAAACTACCCAAATTTCCCATTTTATACAAATCCAACAATAACCGCTCAAGTTACTCTCCAATTATTGAAACCCCCACCCATGTCGGGGAGATGGTAGTGTAAAATCAAATGTTCAAGTGTAAAATAAAATTAATAAAATAAAATAATGATAAAATATAAAAACAACCCATGGTATTCATGTGGAATGTAGTTTATTTAAAGGGGAAATTAAAATGGCCTAGAAAAGTATTAACTTTGGACCTACTAAGAGCCAAGAGGGATCAAATGTCTTGATATGCAAACCTCTTTTAGAGTGAAAAGAGAATTGATCCCTCTGATAAATAATATAGATCTAAACTAATTATTTAATAAAATTATTTTTAAATGTTTATAATCATTATTCTTTTAAAATTTACTTAATAAAATGTATCTAAATTTTCATACATCCAAATATATATAGTTTTTCTTATTCTATAATATTTTTGTTACAACTATTTTATTATTCCAAAAATACACGATTTTCTTGTTATATATTGTTTATGTTAGAATTTTTTTATTATTCGTTAGTAGTATTTTTTAATATATAAAAAATTAAATTAATACTGAAATTTTTTAAAATATGTGATTGTTTTAAATTTCCAAATTATTTCACATGACATGATTTATCTTGAGCAATAATTATGAATGCTCATAATTCTCATTTCTTAAATAACACTAAATTTACCTTTAATTAATTAATTGTAATATTTCGTAACTACATAAAAGTTTGTAACTACATACATACTCGTTCAAAAAAAAGAATTGTTAATGAATATCAAATTTATTCCATTTAAAAAAAATTGTATACATATCTTTAATTACCTGATTTTAGCTAAAAAATCTTAAATGTTTTTTATATTATAATCATAAAAAAAAAATCATATTATATGATGTCAAACTTACTCAACTTTTTAGTATGAAATTTTAAAGAAAGTTTTTCACCACATAATTTTCATAGACAAAACCTACAATGAGAAAGTCAACATTGTGGTATAATAACTAGTTTTTGAATCATTGTGAAAATGACATTAGCTCATATAATATATCTACTTCTATAAGGATATGAGATGATAACAAAGCTTTGAATCATGATAACTAGGTCACAACCAAAACTAAGTTGTAGCCACAAGAAAAAAATCACAACAACTCCCATAATATATCCAAGGTTGCAATGAACCCCATACATAGTGATGGACCTCAAGGGAATTTTAGTGCAAATACAACACCACCCTAAAAATTCTATACTCTTGATTAATTTAGAATAACCTAATATGTCTAGATTGGATGATGAGGTGGGGTTGTACAGAAATTAAGGATGCTTCTTAAAGGGTAAGCGAATTTAGATACTCTATCTATCCACCAAAGCTATAAAAAGTGAGACTTGTAGATTATAGTTTTAAAACATTGACACTATGTGATTAAGAATAAGTTACAAGCATAAGTAATAAGATGAATGTACACGAGGGCCATGGTAATTAATTTGATTCTTTGTAATATTTTTATTTAAAATAGTAATTCTTATTTCTATTTTTTTAAATGCATATTGTTAAATGTGTTGTAATATTTTTATTTAAAATAGTAATTTGTATTTTTATTTTTTTAAATGAATATTTTTAAATGTGTAATTGAGTAAAATGAATTAAATTTATATTCTAATTTCTAAGATATTTATTTCAAAAATTCATAGTATGGTGAGTTTTGTTTTATTAAGCTTTAATATAGATGTGCAGAGAAAGAATCTATCTCAAGTCCCAAACAAACTTCTTCTTTCTCTTCTTATTCTAGCTTGCACCTTGACACTCCTCCTCTCCTCCTCCTTTCACAAATTTAAACTATAAGTCACAAGGTAGTTGTTTCATATATGAACATTTATATATGATAAGAAAAATTTGATACTCTATTGTAATTTTCTCTACAAATGTTAAGGAATGTGTGGCTAAATGATGACAATTTCATGGTTAATGTAGTATAAGCTCCATGCAAATTTACAATCTTGTATACAAGATAAGGAAAGCTATGCCCAATATCCAACACCGTAGAGTAAGACATGTTCACCAATTCAATAGTTGCTTCTGAATCTCTCTCAATGCTAGAGTTGTTTTCTCAATAAACTTGTTTGTAATGCTCTTCAACTGATGAGAGCCATCGTTTTTGCATATAATCCAACATTCATCTCGGATAAGAAAAGTGTGATACTGTGTTATAATTTTCTCTACAAATGTGTTGGAGTTGTTTTCTCAATAAACTTGTTTTTTCTTCTCTTAACTGATTAACTCCATAGTTGTTTCATATAAGAGCATTTAGCTCTGATAAGAAAAGTGTAATATTGTGTTATAATCTTCTCTACAAATGTGGAGTTTTTTTCGGAATAAACTTGTTTTTACTTCTCTTAACTAATGAAATCCATCGTTTTTGTATATAAGAGCATTTAGCTCTGATAAGAAAAGTGTGATACTCTATTATAATTTTCTGTAACCACTGGTTTAGTTATTAACTATTGGTTAAGTTATTCGTTAAAGACTTTCAAAATATTTACTGTTATTATTTTGAAAACAATATATTGTGAACAGAGATTAAAGTTGATTATGAACTTGTTATGGTATTGTTTCCATGAGTGAAAGACTGATGGTAAAATTAATTTATTCCAACTGAGCAGTAGTTAAGAAAAGAAACAGTTTTTTCAGTTACTTTTCCTCTATGGATAAAAGGGAATCCCTGTGAGGAAAAGGGGTTCTGACTTAGGTGTGAAAAAATTGAAGAAGGAGAGAGAGTTGTATTTTTCTCCCGAACTGGAGGAACCAATGGGAATCACTCTCAGATATCCTGTACTTTCTGGAAGGTGGATTGGACCGGAGTCCCGATATCCCTTCTGCATACTGTTTTCTTCTACTTGGCTCAGGATTGGAGCATGAGGGGTGATGACGTAATTGCCTCATCCATGTTAAGTAGGAAAACCATAATAAAACACAAATAAGTAAAAATATACTAATATTTTCAGAAAATTAAACTCTGGATAGATGTTGATATGATTGATTAAGGTTATGCTATGATTTTCTAGAAGTAGACCCTGGTTAATGAATAATTACAGAAAAAGAGAATCGTACTATTGATACAGTAAATAGATGTTGATGTTCTCTCTTTAGCAAAGAAAATATATTCATTTTATGGAGAGAAGGGTTACTGAGTTTTTTGGTAAGAAAATGTTGGTTAGCATGATGTATAGATGGTTACTAAATCATGGTATGAAAATTTATGTAACTAGAATTCGTCATAAGAAACTTTTAGGCAGAAACTGGAAAAACATAAGGAAGCTTTACTGAATTCCAGAATTTTGTTGTTCCAGAATTTCAGATTGTTTCTTCCATCTCATAAACTATACTCAGACAGCAAATCTGTCAGTCCGGTCGACTCTAAAGGATATTTCTATTTACATATTCAAGGCAAGAAATCATTGCAATGAAATAAATAGCTGACAGAAGTGAAGAGGCATAAACTTGCAACCAAGAATAATAATAATTCATATTGTAAAATTTATATATTACTGTGAGACGTAATAAACTGATAGAAAAATGAACATTTCCAGGAATAGAATATGAGAACTATTGTAAATTGTATGCCATCGAAACAAAATGGAGAATATAAAGAATTTGATGAACCAGTCAATTTCAAATTACCAATTCTATTTTCTTACTTTTTTTTTTTAATAAACAACAAGTAGGAGAGAATCTTTGAATATGTAAAATCAAGCTAATTGATACAAAATAGAAAAGAAAATAAAACATTTGAAAACCTATAATTTTTCCATAAAATAGTGATGGGAAAAATCTCACTCATAAACATCACAGGAAAAATATCGAGAATTCTAGAGTCTTGACTTTTAAAGAAAAAGAAAAGTTGTATGCATAAGAGGAATTTATCAGGATAGAATTCATGTTTGTCATACACTGAAGATTTACAGGAAGTTGATGCTAAATCATTTTAATCCAGCATCTTTAAAATAAAACAACTCTAACTGAGAAATAGGCCAGCGGAATGAAACCCCGCCTTAGACCCATTACAAAACTGTTAATAAATTACAAATATTAACTATGGAAACAATACTTAATAAAGTGTAGTCCTCTGTGAGGCGTAGCTATGAAAGTATAATAACAATCACAGATAAAAAAAATTACAAGGGGTTGAAAGAATTAAAGTCTCAAGCCCTTAAGGATTCGAAGTCCTATCCAAATCATGAGAGGAATAACTATAGAATGAAGTAAAATAAATTATTTAGTAGCGGTAGCAGAGACACTTCCTCTCTAGAATTTCATTCTCACAGATATTTAAATGGATACCTATGCAAAGAGAAAGGCTCGGTTAAATATTGTTTGAAAAATACTGGAAAGAAAATTATAAAGAGGAAAAGAGAAAAAAAACTATATTAATATGGCTCACCTACAGTGGTCTTTGTGGAGAAACTTTGGAGGGATCCATTCTGCCACCAAAAAAAAAAATATATTAAGGGGTTAATGGGTATAATAGTTGAGACTAAAATCAATCCAATGATAAATGTGCGAAGGGTTTTTATTTTTATGTAGACTTACAACTCGGCGAAACCACCATAACCTTGACTGTAGCAAATGATTAGCAGTTTTCCAGCCGTAGAATCCCATTTGACCCTAGACCTTTACATCGTAATGTATATTGCAGATTTGATGGCTAGAAAATAAATTAACAATAGAAGGAGGAAACGATTAAGTAGATAATCCTGTAAAAGAATAAAAATACAAATAGTTTCATCTCATATAGACAATTTTTACAATGGAAATTTCACAGTATTGTATACGTTACCTGGTAGAATGTTGTCGATTCGAATACCAGTAAATGAAGGACTATTCCGTATCGCGAACATGAATTAGTTCTGGCCACATCCAAATAGGAACAGAAGCCGGGATAACCTCTGGTGGTTGCATATGTCTAATGGAAGGTGCCAAAAGATGATGACCAGAGGAACAGATTAGAATGAAAAGTGGTCTGGAGAAGCAGTTACCAAGGTAGTCATTACCTTGAAATGCTAAAGACTCCAGCCACCATTGGATTCCGAAGTACAAAGATCTACAATGGAGAAGAAGACATGTGTAATCGTAATAAATGAAATTTCCTTCAATGGCGGACATTCCAAGAACTTGTCTTAAATCGCGACCAGTGCCATACCACCGAATGGTCGGTGGAAATTAATTATGAATTAGATTGCATTTAACGCAAGGATAGACTGGCATCAATTCTATAGGGTACCATGATACAAGTCTCGTTAAATGGAAAAGCCAGGTCAAAAATTATAAAAAAAATGTATTAAGGTTAAAATATAAGTCCTAAGATTACTTAACACATTTCTTCACTAAACCTTAAGAAAACATAGCATTGATAAACATTTTGAGGGTGCAAGTCGATTTGGGTGAATATTTTTTGTGTAAAAGTAAGTTAAAAATTATTGTCGTAGTTGGTAATTAAGATAAGAATAGTTTTTCTATGTTTGTATTATGGATGTTACAAGTGGTATCAGAGCAGCGTTGTAACGTTGGGACCCTATGGGTCAACTAACATTTTAAATTATGTATTACTGATCCACAGAGCAAGAAGTTAATAGGAGATTATGAGGAGGGTGCCCACTCAGCAGCCACCTTCGAATGCCAGAGAAACACAACCCAGAGGAAAAATGAACCCATAAATGTGGGTGCAGGTAAGTGTGGATCAGTACCAACAAACCAGCAGGCTATTGGAGGAACATCAGCACCAAACCAGCATTCTCTTAAACACAGTACAAAAGTTACAATAGGAAATGGAGAGAGTGTGAAACAATATTGCACGGTTGATGTAAGAACAAGAGAGGATATTAAAAAGCCTCTCTGACAAACAAAATCAAGGGAATGAGAAGCCAAGTACTGATAGATAATTTTAGGAGGGAAATGAGAAGCGGACAAGAGACATGATACTAACAGAATGGAGATAGGCCAGTCTCAGCGGAGCAATAGAAATAAAAAAATACAATGAAGCTGAGTCAGATAATGTATCAGATCAAAAAGAAGTGAAAAGACAGAAAGTAGAACTACAAGGTGAATTTCGAAAAATAAAACCTCCTACGTTTGACGGTGTAGAGGAGAAAGTGGCTGAGGTGTGGCTGATAAATAGGAATAAATATTTTCAAGTGTATGAATACAGCAGTAATCTCAAGGCCAAATTGCCTATCTATCAGTTGAGGGAGAAAGCTACATTGTGGTGGGAGGAAGTGAAAAACGTCCGTAGTATCGATGACCAAGATGTAACTTGGGATGCATTCCAACAATATTTTAAAGATAAATACTTAACATAATTCTCTTATGATGAAAAGTATAGAGATTTCCATGAATTTAAGCTCAGACAAATGACGATGGATGAGTACATCGCTAAGTTCACTTCCTTACTTCGTTATGTTCCCTATTTGAGAGATGAAAAGGCTAAAGTATAGTGTTTCCTGAGTAGTTTTCTGACGCATATGAAAGAACGTATTGAGTTCATAAATGCTAAGCCTATGGATGAGGCAATTATAAAGGCTAGAATGTGCTATCAGCAAGCTAAAGCAAAGGGTGAACAAGGTAAAAGCTGGTAGGCAAAGAAAGAGCATAAGGGCAGTTCTAGTTTTAAGAGAAGGAGAACCAGCAATTTCAAAGGTGCTGCCAGAATTTCAGTTAGTAAAAAATTTGGAATGAATCATCAAAGCATAATATGGCCTATAGAAGAGAAACCCACAAAAGCCTCCAACAAACCAGAACCAACCAGGAACCAAAAACCACTTTTACAATGTTGGGGGTGTGGTGAAGCACACTACTACAGAAATTTTCCATACCGAGGTAGGAGTGAGGCAATTACCAATTTATAGGAGGCTTTAATAGTGGGTGATGTTTCCATAAAGATACCCAGAATTAATGCACCATTGGAAGACCAACAAGCGGATTACCAGCCGACAATGATTGAAATGGAAGGTAAATTGCTATCTCAACCTGTTTGTATTTTGGTAGACCCAAGTGTAATTTTAAGCTATGTAAGTCCCAAAGTAGTAGAAATGTGTAAATTGCAGAGTCAAAAATTCAGAAATCCATGGCTAGTACAGTTAGCTACTGGAGCTGAGAGAAAATTTAGTGCTAAGAGAGTGAACTGTGCACTAAAAATTAGTGAACAACAACTAACTGTGGACCTGAATATTTTACCCCTCGATTTGTATGATGTGCTACTTGGCATGGACTGGTTGGAGAAGAATTGGACATTAGTAGACTGTAAAGAAAAGATCATCTACCACAGAATACAAGATGGAACCCGCCAGAAAATTCAAGGTGTAAAGAAACATTTACAGTTGTGTCTAATCACAACATCTCAAATGGGTAAGAGCATGAGGAAGGGATTCCAGCTATATTCCATATAGGTGGGTTTTACCAACTCTAAAGAGAAGGCTCCAACGTTGGAAAATATACCCATAGTAGAAGAATTTAAAGATGTATTGCTAGAGGAAATACTAGGCTTACCACCTAGAAGAAACATAGATTTTACCATTGAATTGATACATGGAACATCACCAATTTCAAGGGCACCCTATCGAATGAGTGTACATGAGTTAACTGAATTAAAAATGAAATTTCAGGAATTTCTAGATAAAGGGTATATTCAACCAAGTGTATCCCCTTGGGGAGCACCTATGCTATTTGTGAAGAAGAAAGACGGAACCATGAGAATGTGCATAGATTACTGTCAGCTTAATAAACTAACTGTGAAAACCGATATCATTTACCGCGAACCGATGATATGTTTGATCAGGTAAAGGGAGCAACAGTGTTTTCAAAGATAAATGTAAGGTCAGGATACCATCAGATCCAGATAAAGGACGAAGAGATACATAAAACTTCTTTTCGTACAAGGTACGGACACTACACATTTGTGGTGCTACCTTTCGAGTTGACTAATGCACTAGAAACCTTTATGAGGTTAATGCATAGTGTATTTCACCCTTATTTGGATAATTTTGTGTTAATTTTTATTGATGACATTCTAGTTTATTCTAAGAATGCGGAAGAACATAAGGAACACCTACGGATAGTGCTGGAAATGTTAAGAAAGTACCAGTTGTACGCTAAGTTTAGCAACTATGATTTCTTCAAGGAAGAAATACAATACCTTGGTCACGTTATTTCTACTAAAGGTATTACAGTTGATCTTGAGAAGATAAGGATGATTATGGAATGGAAAGTACCTCAAAGTGTGGCAGATATTCGATCCTTTATGGGATTAGCTGGTTATTATCGGTGGTTCATTGAAATTTTTTCAAAAATTGCTTTTCCAATCACTTCATTACAAAGGAAAGGAAAGATATTTAAATGGATAAAGGAATGTCAAGGCAGTTTTGAAAAACTAAAACAGTTATTGACTACCGCTTCGATATTAAGGGTAGTTGATCTTAATAAAGAGTTTGAGGTCTTCGCGGATGCGTGCAAAGAAGTAGTTGGGGAGATTTTGTCACAAGAAGGTAAAGTGGTAGCCTATGAGTCACAAAAGCTAAAAGAGCATGAGCAGCGATACTCTGCTTATGACTTAGAGTTGACAGCAGTAGTGCATGCACTCCGAGTATGGAGGAACTACTTGCTCATGAAAATATTTGTGCTTAAAATGGATCACAACAACTTAACTAGCTATTTTAAGAAAACTAATCTCAATTCTCGCCAGGCAAGTTCAAATGCCTTCCTGACAAATTTTATATCGATATGCAAGATTTCAAAGGTGAGGAGAATAGAGTATTTGATGCATTAAGTAGAAAAATGCACGGTATTTATGAGATGTACTATAATCAAGTTGAGTGCTAATTTCTGGAGAAAATAAAAGCAGAAGCGGATAAATATCCTGAATATAAGTTTATGTGGCAGAAAGCAAGAGAATTCAAAGACCAAGGAAAGTATGTTTATTATGAAATTGATAACGATGGTTTACTGATTTACAAAAAGAGAATTTTTGTTCCGAATAGAGGGGAATTGAAGGATTTTATTTTGAATGAAGATCATCCAAGTAATTACTCTAGACATCCGAAATATCATAGGATGTTAACAACAATAAGGAAGAATTACTTTTGGCCAAGTATGAGGAGAGATATTGAAGAATATCTAAACAAGTGTATGGAATTCCAGCAGGTGAAAGCGGAGCACCGACACCCAGCTGGGTTGATGTAGCCTATACCGATACCTGAGTGGAAATGGGAAGTGATATCGTTAGATTTTATCACAGGACTACCAAATTCAAGGAAGAATAATGACTCTATAATGGTAGTGGTGGATCTATTAAGAAAATCATCACACTTTATACCTGTGCAGTCCACTTATAAAACGGTGCAAATAGCGGACATATTCATACGAGAGATCTTTAGATGGCATGGTATTCCAAAAACTATCATATCTGACAAGGATGTAAAATTTACTTTAGCATTCTGGAAGACATTGTTTATAGGTTTCGGGACTCAAATTAACTTCAACACTGCCTACCATATGCAAACGGATGAACAAACAGAGCAAGTAAATAAAAATCTGGAGGACATGTTACGTATGTATGTAATGCAACAACCAACTAAGTGGGAAGAACATTTACACTTTGTGGAGTTTGCATACAATAACGGCTACCGGGAGTCACTTAATATGAGTTCATTTGAAGTGTTATATGGCCGACAGTGCAGAACTCCTATTAACTGGAGTAGCCCAAAAACTAAGTTGATGCTAGGACCAGATATGCTAGCTGAAATGGAAACAGAAGTAAAGAAGATCCGACAAAATTTGAAGGCAGCGCAGGATTGGCCAAAAGTGTATGAAGATTAAAAAAGGACTTATCATGAATCTGAAGTGGGGGACCATGTGTATGTAAGAATCAAGCCAAAGAAAAGCACTTTTAGATGGACGTTGTGTGCCAAGATAGCTCCCAGGTTTTGTGGCCCTTTCCAAATATTGGAAAGGGCAGGACCCGTGCTTTCCGATTGGCACTACCCGGTCATATTCACATACATAACATATTCCATGTATCATTATTGAATCAATACATTCACGATCCAAAGCACATAATTCATTGGCAGAACATTCAGGTAGAATATGATACCATATTAGGTAAAGATGTTAATATTTATGAGTAAAACTAATTCAAACTCATCGTTTGCAGGTCAAGTCGGACGACGAGTTTCTGGTCAAACCCTAATGTATAATCGATTGGAGGGAAATCATGCTTCGTAAATGAGCCATCGCCCAGGTTAAAATGCAATGGAGGCACTTTGGCCCAGAAGAGGCTACCTGGGAAGATGAAGGTTTTGTTCGAGAAGCCTACCTAGAACTTTTTGCTGAAGCAGAATGAGAACACCAAGGACAGTGTTCAATTCTAGGGGGGGAAGTTGTAACCACTGGTTTAGTTATTAACTATTGGTTAAGTTATTTGTTAAAGACTTTTAAAATATTTACTGTTATTATTTTGAAAATAATATATTGTGAACAGAGATTAAAGTTGATTAATGAACTTGCTATGGAATTGGTTCCATGAGTGAAAGACTGAAGGTAAAATTAATTTATTCCAACTGAAAAGTAGTTAAGAGAATAAACAGTTTGGTCAGTTACTTTTCCTCTATGGATAAAAGGGAATCCCTAGGAGGAAATGGGGTTATGACTTAGGTGTGAAAAAAGTGAAGAAGGAGAGAGAGTTGTATTTTGTTCCTAAGCTGGAGGAACCAGTGGGAAATCACTCTTAGATATCCTGCACTTTCTAGAAGGTGGATTGGACTGGAGTCCCGATATCCCTTCTGCATACTGTTTTCTTCTACTTGGCTCAGGATTGGAGCACGGGGAGGGGGGGGGAGTGGGACACAATTGCCTATCCTACGTGTAGGGAGGAACTGTCAAATAACTACGTATAGCAAAAATATATCATATTGCGAAAGTAACCCATGGATAGATGTTGATATGATTAGTTAAGGTTATGCTGTGATTTTCTAGAAGTAGATCCTGGTTAATGAATAATTACAGAAAAAGAGAAACATACTATTGATACAGTAAATAAATGTTGATGTTCTCTGTTTAGCAAAGGAAATATATTCAGTTTATGGAAAGAAGGGTTAATGAGTTTTCTGGTAAGCAAAGGTTGGTTATCATGCTGTATATATGGTTACTAAATCATGGTATGAAAATTTTTGTAACTAGAATTCATCATAAGCAACTTTTAGGTAGAAACTGGAAAAACATAAGGAAGCTTTACCGAATTCCTGAGTTCTGTTGTTCCGAAATTTTGGATTGTTTCTTCCATCTCATAAACTATACTCAGACAGGAAATCCATCGGTCCGGTCGACTTCTAAAGGAAATTTATATTTACATATGCAAGGCAAGAAATCACTGCAATGAAATAAATAGCTAACAGAAGTGAAGAGGCATAAACTTGCAACCCAGAAAAATAAGAATTTATATTGTAAAACTTATATATTACTGTGAGATGTATTAAACCGATAGAAAAACGGACATTTCCAGGAAAAAAATATGAGAACCATTGCAAACTATATGCCATCAAAAAAAAATGGAGAATATAAAGAATTTGATGAACTAGTCAATTTATAATTAATAATTTTATTTGCTTAGTTTTTTTTTTTAAATAAACAGCAAGTAGGAGAGCATCTTTGAATATGTAAAATCAAGCTAATTGATACAAAATAGACAAGAAAAGAAAACGTTTAAAATTTTTTAAGTTTTCCATAAAATAGTGATCAGAAAAATCTCACTCATAAACATCACAAGAAAATATCGAGAATTCTAGAGTCATGAGTTTTAAAGAAAAAGAAAAGTTGTATTCATAAGAGGAATTTATCAGGACAGAGTTCATGTTTGTTGTACACCGAAGATTTACAGAAAGATGATGCTAAATCCTTTTAATCCAACATCTTTAAAATATAATGATTGTAATTGAGAAATAGGCCACCAAAATGAAACCTCACCTTAGACCCATTACAAAATTGTTAATAAATTACAAATCTTAACTGTGGAAATAGTATTTAATAAAGTATAGTCCTCTGCGAGAAGTAGCTATGAAAGTATAATAAAAATCATGGATAAACAAATTACAGGGGGTTGAAAGAATTAAAGTCTCAAGCCCTGAAGGATTCGAAGTCCTATCCAAATCATGAGAGTAATACCTATTGAATGAAGCACAATAAATTATTTAGTAGCAGCCAACAAAGACACTTCCTCTCTAGAAGTTCATTCTCACAGATATTTAAATGGATACCTGCGCAGAGAGAAAGGATCAGTTAGATATTGTTTGCAAAATCCTGGAAACAAAATTATAAAGAGGAAAAGAGAAAAAAAAAAAACCATATTAACCTGGCTAACCTGTAGTGGTCTTTGTGTGGAAACTTTGGAGGGATCCATTCTGCAACCCAAAAAAAAAAAGATTAAGGGGTTAATGGGTATAATCGTTGAGACTAAAATTAATCCAATGATAAATGTGTGAATGGTTTTTCTTTTTATGTAGAATTACAACTCGATGAAACCACCATAACCTTGACTGTAGCAGATGGTTAGCAGTTTTTCAGCCGTAGAATCCCATTTGACCCTAGACCTCTACATAGTAATATATATCGCATATTTGATAGTCGGAAAATAAATTAACAATAGAAGGAGGAAATGATTAAGTAGATAATCCTGTAAAAGAATAAAAATTCAAATAGCTGCAGCTCATACAGGCAAGTTTTACAACGAAAATTTCACAGTATTGTATACGTTACCTGGTAGAATGTTGCCGATTCAAATACTAGTAAATTAAGGCCCATTCCATATGGCGAATGAATGAATTAGTTTCGGCCACATCCAAAGAGGAACAAAAGCCAGGATAACCTTCGGTGATAGCAGATGTCTGATGGAAGACACCAAAATCTGATGACTAGAGGAACGGATTGGAATGCAGAGTGGTTTATAAAAGTAGTTACCAAGGTAGTCATTACCTTGAAACCCTAAAGACTCTAGCCATTGTTGGATGTCGAAGTACAAATATCTATGATGGAGAAGAAGACAAGCGTAATCGTAATAAATGAAATTTCCTTGAATGGAAAATACTCCAAGAACTTGGCTTAAATCGCGCCGAGTGCCATACCACGAAATGGTGCGTGGAAATTAATTCCGAATTAGATTGAATTTAAGGCAAGGAAAGACTGGCATCAAGTCTGGAGGGTACCGTGATACAAGTCTCATTAAACGGAAAAGCCAAGTTGGAAAATATAAAAACAATGTATTAAGATTAAAATATAAGTCCTAAGATTACTTAACACATTTCTGCACTAAACCTTAAGAAAACATAGCACTAATAAATAGTTTGAGGTTGCAAGGTCAATTGCATGAATATTTGTTGTGTAAAATTAAGTTAAAAATTACTGTCGTAGCTGGTAATTTAAGATAAGAATAATTTTTTTTTAATATGTTTGTACTATGGATGTTAAAACACTAATGCGAGAGTTGCTAGAAAAAAAATCGTAATAAATATACACACAGAAAATAAGCATGAGTCATTGTATTCAAATGTATGGCATATAAAGTAAGGACGATAAGAACTATAATTTAAAATTACAAGTTGGCACCGATCCATAATTGTATCAAAGAAAGAACACTAAAAGAAGAACCTCAAATTACATCCCCTCTGGTTTAGAACATTTCCATATCATTACAAGAATTTGACTGTGGTTTATAACCTGGGAGAGGTCATAATAAAAAAGAAATAATATAATATTTTAATTTTGTTGGTACGAATATTCTCTTACTGTCTAAATTTATCTACACAAAGGTTGCACGGGTTAGAAACCATTACAAGGTTTCAAATCTTGAAAACTACCAATTTGTGGCCATTCTTCAAGAAAGACAAGTATGCCAACACATGGTAAGGTGTTGAAAAATTTGTATCTATTTTTTGCACCAAGTTTTGTGCCAGGTTTTATGTCAAGTTTGGCACCGAATTTTGTTTCACCTACTTTTTCATCCTCTATTGCATCCACTTTTTGAGCCTACAGTTGCATCAACTTTTGAATCATTTTTTGCATCCTCTTTTGCATCCCCCTTTACACTAAGTTTTGTGTCAAGGTTTGTACCTATTTTTGCATCTATTTTTGCATATACTTTTGTTGCATTCACTTTTGCATCTAGTTTTGCATCCACATTTGCATCCTCTATTGCATTTGTTATTGTGTCCACTTTTGCTTCTAATTTTGCATCCACGTTTGCATTTACTTTTGCATCTAAGTTTGTATTTATTTTTGCATCCTTTTTTGTATCCAATTTTGTGTCATATTTTGCATCAAGTTTTGCATCTACTTTTGCATCAAATTATGTTGCATCCACTTTTGCATCAAAATTTTCATCCCCTATTGCACTTATGTTTACATCCACTTTTGCATCCCTTTTGGCATCTTCTTTTGCATCAAAATTTGCGTATTTTTTTGCTTCTGTCATTACATCCACTTTTTCATCCACTTTTGTTGTGCCACGATTTGCGCCATGTTTTGCATCTATTGTTGTACCCACATTTTCTTCCACTTTTGTATCTGCATTTCCATCCTCTTTTGCATCCAAATTTGCATCAAATATTGCATATATTTTTGTATCCACTTTTGTGTCGGGTTTATGCATCAAGTTTTGCATATCTACTTTCGTTGCGTTGATTTTTGCATCCAATTTTGTGTCCACAGTTGCACCCATGTTTACATCCACTTTTGATTCATTTTTTTCATCTTGATTTGCATCCGTGTTTGCATGTTTTTTGTCTATTATTGCATCTACTTTTGCATCCAATTTTTTTGTGCTGAAATTTGTGCCATCTTTTATGCCTACCATTGCACCCACATTTGGTTCTATTTTTGCGTCCACATTTTCCTCCTATTTTCTGTCCAAGTTTGCATCAAATATTGTGTGTTTTTTGCATCCCCTTTTGCATCCCTTTTGACATCAGGTTTTGCATGAAGTTTTGTGTCTAATTTTACATCTACTTTTGCACCTAATTCTATTGCATCCACTGTTGAATCTAATTCTGTGTCCATTGTTCCACCCATGTTTGCATCCATTTTTACTTCATTTTTTGCATCTTATTTTTCATCCAAGTTTTCCTCCTTTTTGCATCCAAGTTTGTGTCCTTTTTTTGTCCGTTGTTGCATCTTCTTCTTTTTTCACCATAATTTGCACCAAGTTTCACACCTACTATTGCACCCATGTTTGCTTCCACTTTTACATCCGCATTTGCATCGTATTTTGTGTCCAATTTTGTATTGACTATTGCATCTATTTTTTCATCCACTTTTGTAGCCAATTTTTCATCCACAGTTGCACCCATTTTTGCGTCTGCTTTTGCATTGATTTTCCAACACTCAACAATTTTTTTGCATTGATGATATTTCTTATGACATTGACCTTTATGAACAACTGATGACAATGCCAATAACCATGATGAAGACAATAAGGAATATGATGATGATGACATTAATGGTGATTATGATGATAATGAAAATGAAGATAAAGACGATGGTGGTTACAATGACAATGACAATGATGATGATGATGATGATGATGAAGATGATGAAGACAATGATTATGATGATGGCAAGCTAATAACCATGGAAAATATTCCCAATTTTAAAATGTTTTCATTGTCATAATCATAATCATTATCATCAAATTCATCATCATATGATCGTCATTATTATCATTGTCATCTAGGTCATTATCAACAAAATAATGGCATGAATGATATTGACAATGCCAATGATGATGATGTCCATGACAACGATGACAACAATGATGATAGAAATTACATTAGTGATGATGATGGGGATGATGACAATGATAATGACGATGGTAATGGTGTTGATGATGATGATGATGATCTGTAAAGTTGTTATTTCTCATGCATATATTACATGTGTTCTAAACAACCATTTTCTAACACTCATCACATTTTTGGATTGATGATATTTCTTACGGCACTGATAATTATGAAAAATTGATGACAATACCGATAATCATGACGATGACAATGCTGAAGATGATGATGAAATGAATGGTGATTATGATGATAATGCTAATGGTGACAACAACGATAATAATGATGGAATTTTTTATGATTATAATGAAGACGACGAAAATGATTATGATGATGCTAATGACCTTGCAGTCTTATGGATTCATGAACTTACTAGTTTCAAGACCATCTTATGCACACATGTTACACACAATTTTAATGTAACTCAATTTACATACAAAAAATATATTTTGCAATATAGCATACAATAATCACTCTCTAGTTGGGGAATACATGGATGATTTATTTTCTTTCCCTACTCCTTTACACATTTCATGGTACTTTCGGGTGGCATAAAGTTAAAACTTGAAACTTGCAAAGTGCGTAGCTGCGGGCAGCTTAAAAGGTTAAAAAAACTTGCGAAGTGTGGTGAGGTTTGTAGGTCTCGCCAGATCGCATCGGTGGAAACTTATTTTCAACAAAAATTCTTAAGGGTTAAAACTTAAAACCTGTGGGTTGCGGTATGCGGGAAGTAAACGACAGAGATGTGAGAAGGCGATAAAGTGAAATATCAATGGTTTTCATGGTGTTTGGGTAATGCGGTGAAGGTAAGTGTGGGTCCTGCTGATATTACATTGACGGGGAAATAAATTATGGTGAAGGGCTTAAGGATAAAACAAAAAATTTGCGGGTGCGAAGTTATGGGCAAAGGTAAGTAAATGCGGCAGGTTAGAAATAAACATAGAAGTGTGAAATTGCGGGTACTCTTTGTTTGATGTTGCGTGGTTCATGAAAATGCCTTGGTCGAAGCCTACGGCGAGGATTTTCCCCTTCCTTGCACGAGAAATTCAATGAATTTGTGGGGGTGCTTTGTCCTTTATTTATTCGTGGCGGTGTTTGGGAGTAATTCCAACACTCCCCCTTAATCACAAGTTGTCACCTTCAACCATTTCCGAAGTTTCACCTTCCAACCATTTCCGAGGAGCGCCAAGGATAAATAAAACTCTTGTCCCACTAGCTTTGTGAGGATATCAAAGCTTTGTTCCTCGACTAGCAATCTTTGTAAAACAATTTCACCATTGTTAACTAATTCCCTTATAAAATGGTATTTTAGCTCTATATGCTTTGTTCTCTTAATGAAAACAAAATTATTTGACAATCACCAAATTCTGGGGTTATTGTCACAATAAGGTGTGGTTCCTTTGTCTTGCTGTGACATCAATCTCGACGTCCCTTCTCTTCCAAACAAATTGGCTTGTTGCTACTACATATTCAGCTTCTGTTGTTGATAATGAGACTATGGGTTGCTTCTTGGAAGCCCATGAAATGTCTCCTGATCCCAAATGAAATACATAACCAAATGTGCTCTTTTTTCCATCTACACTTCCAGCCCAATCACTGTCAGTGTAACCAATCAGCTTAAAATTATCATTTGAGGAGTATAGAACACCTTACTCCTTCGTTCCATTCACATACCTTAAAATTCTCTTGGCTGCTTGCCAATGTATCTCCTTGGGTGTCTCCATGAATCTGGATATTATACTCACTGCATACATAATATCAGGCCTAGTTGCGGTCAAATACATTATATTGCCAACTATGCTCTTTAACAATGTTGGATCGACATTCTTGCTGCAATATTCTTTTCTTAACTTCAACCCCATGACATTTGGAGTTGTTGATGCTTTGATGTTCTTCATATTAAACCTCTTTAAAACTTCTGCAACATATTTTTCTTGGGAAATAAAAATTCCCTTTTCATTTTGCTTTACTTCTATTCCCAAAAATTATCTCAATAAACCCAAGTCAGTCATTTCAAATTCACTTTTTATGACTGCTTTAAAATCAGCAATGAGAGAAGCAACATTTCCTGTAAAAATCAAATCATCTACATACAAAGCATCAATAAGAATTTTACCTTCTTTTTCTTTGATTTAGAGTGTGGGTTCACCATCACACTTGTTGAACCCATTGTCCATCAAGTAAGCATCAATCCTATTGTACCATGCTCTTGGTTCTTTCTTCAGTCCATAAATAGCTTTCTTCAACTTATACACCTTGTGTTCTTGGCCTTCTATCTCATAGCCAGTAGGTTGTTCAACATACACCTCCTCTTTCAACACTCCATTCAAGAATTCTGACTTCACATCCATTTGATAAACTTTCCATTTTTGTTGTGTTGTTATAGACAACACTGTCCTCACTATCTCCATCCTTGCAACAGGTGCAAAGGTTTCCTCATATTCTCTTCCTTGTTGCTACTTGTAGACTTTCACAACAAGTCTTGCTATGTGCCTTTCTATCTTGCCTTAATTTTTTCTCTTGGTCTTATGGACCCATTTCACTCCAATAACTTCTTTTCCTTGTGGGAGGTCCACTAACTCCCATGTGTCATTCTTTTATATTGCTCCTATCTCTTCATTCATTGCTTCAATCCACTTCTCTTCTTTTACTGCATCTTCAAAATTGATTGGGTCATCAACATGACAAAATAAAGCATATAAAGAATTAAGACCATCATTACTATTTACTTATTCTTGCACATAAATTTCACTTAAATTTATGAGTTTTGGTCTTCTTGTATTTTCTAAAGATGCTCTTGGAGAAGCACTTCCTTGTTTTTGCACTATTATTCTATTGCTTACTTGTGGTGTGCTCTATTTAGCTTGTGTATGTCGAGGAGGAGCCACTGTTGAGGAATTGATTTTTGAAATAAATTCCTCCTTGTCATCATGTGAAATACATGTCTTCACATTGACAGTTTTTTCTAAACTTCCATCCAAAGCTTCTTCTTATATTAAATGAACATCTTTGTTGATTATTGCTTTCTTGGCAGATGGATTGTAGAGCTTGTAAGCCTTGGATTCATCATGGTATCCAAAAAATATACACTTCTCCCCCTTATTGTCCAACTTCTTCCTAAACTGATCTGAGACATGTGCATATGCCACACATCCAAACACTCTCATGTGAGTGACAACTTGATTTGTTCCACTCAATGCTTCTTCTAGAACTCTGTTCATAACAACTTTGGTTGGACATCTATTTAAAATATAAGCTGCACAATTGACAGTTTCTGCCCAATACTCATTTGGAAAATTATTTGCCTTCAACATACTTCTTACCATGTCCATGATGGTTCTATTCTTTCTTTCTGCTACACCATTTTGTTGAGGTGTATACCTTGTGGTAAATTTCTTGTGAATCCCCTGCTCCCTGTATAAACGTAGGAAGTCTTTGGAGATATACTCTCCTCCTATGTCAATTCTCAACTCTTCTATGTAGTGTCCACTTGGCTTCTCAACAAGTGCTTTGAAGTGGTAGAACTATTAAAACACTTCACTTTTCTGTTTTAGAAAATAAACCCATGTATTTCTTTTGTAATCATCTATAAATGTCAAAACATAATTACTGCCAGCTAATGATGGTGTTTGCATTGGTCCACACAAATCTGAGTGGACAATCTCCAAGGGTGCCTTTTCCCTTATACTCTTTCCTACTGGAAATGATTCTCTGTGTTTTTTTCCTAAGATGCAACCTTCACATAGACTGTCTGGTTTCTCTATGAGTGGTAATCCCGTCACGATCCCTTTTCTGTGCAACAAGTTCAAAACTCCCAAATTGAGATGTCCAAATCTCAAATGCCGTAACCAATTTTCATCTTTCACTTCTTATTGAAAGATTTCTTGTGTGATTGCTGCTACATCACCTCCTTCCTTCAACTCTGATCTGATATTGAGAGGAAATATCCTATTGCTTTTCATATGCACTTTTGCAATGAGCTGTCTACTTGGAGGTATATCCATGATTGTGCATAGATCATTATTAAAAAACACATTGTAGCCCTTTTTCATGAGTTGTCTAATGCTTAGA